>JAOEHY010015342.1:8752-53475 GCA_025447955.1 Psilopsiagon aurifrons
GGAAACCCAAAAAATTTCAAAGAAAACCCACCTCAGTTACACCAATTACCCTGGAACAAAGAATTGTATTTTCAAGTAAGCTGATAAATTATGTCTGCAGTGTTTTTAATGTTCACATATTTTACTTCCTCTGCAGAGAAGAGCAACCTACTTTTTAATATCTTTCTATTCTTACCTCCTTTGTTTTCTGGTAAAGCTGTAGTGTCCTTTCTTTGAGTGAAATGATGCATGTATTACTTGGAGATAATGCTAAATAAATTTATACTATACTGAAAGCAATACCAGAGCAGATTCATCACTTAGTGGGGACTGGTGGCTGCATTTCTGAAGAGTTCCCCAGGGAGAAATCTTTGCCCATGGTTTTTAAATTACCATCTTTACCTTTTTGAATCATGAGTCTTCAGAAATGGTTCAAATCAATGAAAGAAAAAGGCAGATGTTTAATGGTATTTAGATGAGTTTTAACGATCTCTTCAAGCATTGCAAAATGGTTCCACAGCTCCCCATTCCGAAAGCTGATGCCTGGTTCTGTTCCATTATTACCTACTGCTTGCAGATAATATGTATTCCTCAGATAATGGTTATTCTGCAAAAGTTCAGTTTAAAAATGGCTTATTTTAATTCTCTATTTATGAAAACAATTTCAGTTGAGAAGGCTGTCAGAGTGTATTATTCTAGCTTGCTTGGTTCTCACCTGTACACTTCTGACATGAAAACCCCACGCTTAGAAAACTGTGACGTTTTCCAAGGAAATCCACTCCAGTTTCAAGTTTGGTCTGTGATTTTAGCTTAGGCTCACTCTTTTTGTTATTGCTGTTGGTTGTTTTTTTTAAAAATATTTCTTATCAGTAGAGATATTTTTATTGACTTCATATTCAGAATTTTTTTAATTTTTTGCTTCTCTAACAGATTAAAGATCTCTTTGGGTTTTGAGGTGGTATCTCAATTACTTCTGATTCTTATACTTTATACATGTTGTGTTTTGGATTGTGATTACAAATCAGAGTTACTTCTTAAATCTTTTGCTGTTCCAACAGAAGATTGTGTGGTTAATTTCCTTTAATGATTACAGTGGGTCTTGGGCAGAATGTCTTTTGTAATAGTCACTATTATATAGAAAAATCTGGTTTATTATTTTTCATATTCATAAATTCAGTTAACAGTCCTGAGATAAAAACAAACCTCACAAATTTCAGGTGGTCGTATCTCTGATCCCCAGCACATAATTACAGTACTGTGTGCAACCTTGGCTATGTGGAGTATATAATTAACTTACATGTAAGATTAAAGTAATGCTAAGCTTCCCAGGGTCTTTTAGCTACCAACTGTCCTGTTTAGCATTTATTACTGAGATGAATTCTTAGTTACTGTCTACTGAAGAACAGGATAGGCTTAGGAGCTCTGCAGCATAAGTATGGGTTGACTCTGATAGAGACAACCGTGTCAAGTTATAGACTCCCGAAATCTGTTTCACGGAGAAGTCATAGAATCATAGAATAGTTAGGGTTGGAAAGGACCTTAAGGTCATCTAGTTCCAACCCCCTAGTCATGAGCAGGGACACCTCACGCTAAACCCTATCACCCAAGGATTTGTCCAGCCTGGCCTTGAACTCCGCCAGGGATAGAGGATTCACAGTTTCCTTGGGTGACCCGTTCCAGCCACCACCCTTACAGTAAAGAACTTCCTCTTTATATCCAATCTAAACTTTACCTGTGTAAGTTTGAACCCGTTACCCCTTATCCTGTCACTACAGTCCCTAATGAAGAGTCCCTCACCAGCACCCCTATAAGCCCCCTTCAGATACTGAAAGGCTGCTATGAGGTCATCCTTATTAGTGACCCCATAAATGATAAGCTCCTAAGAAAATGGCTTTTATTTTATTCTGTTAAGTATATTAGCATTTATGTGTAGAAGATGCAAGCCATATGAATCCATCTCATCTAGTCTAAAACAGAAAAATTTTGCTCTTAACTGTGGAGGAGCACAATAAGGATGCAGCCTGCTATTAATCCCTCAGGGGATGAGATCCTCAGGAGTTTTAGCAGATTAGTGCTGTCTTACCCTTAATGCTCAGATGACACGTAGAGCTGAGAATTCCCTTGTCTCAGCAATGGTGACAGTACCGCTCTTCATTGCTTTATGGCTGTTTGAATTCTTCAGTGGAAGATTACTTAGGCATTGAATAGCATGTCTTCTGGGTGGGATTTTCTTGTATGTGCTTGAAGATGCCCTGAAAGTTAGTTGTGTGTACTACAGATTGGACAGCTTGGTCATTGGGTATTGCAGAAGAGAGTCACTTTTCAGTTTTTCTGTGCTTAAAATGAAGTTTCTAATCTTTGTTTCCAGAAATAGCTCAGCTAGCTAACTGTGACAGTGGGACAGCAGAAAATCTGGAAGGGGATGAATCAATAAATGTAAGTTTTCATGTTATGTTGCTGGTTTTACTGAATCTGAGCAGGTAAAAATAGCTGCATTGTGTTCCCTCTGGTTTTATTTTCTCCTGATATGTGTAAAGAGATTGAATAGAACAATGGTTAATACTCAGACTAATGCCATGGTGCTCAGCAGACAGAAGGCTTGCAAGACATAGTAGCACAAAACTTCCTACCTATTTTTCTACCTGTTTTTCCCATGTGGCAATTGTTTTACCACAAAATTCATCACTGCTTCCTTTATCTCTGTTGAATTAATATATTGATTTTTCTTTGAGAAGGGTTTTTAAATTGTTTCATAAAAAACGAATTCTTTTAAACAGATCTTAAAATAGCTAATGATCAAACCGGGAGACTGAACAGATCCAGTGAAGGTGCAAGAAAGAAATGAGCAATATAGCAAATAGTCTGGATTCAGAAAGTTAGCTGGCAATCTGGAAGTTGTGCATTGTTTTTCTGAGTCTGTGTTAAAAATTTCTTGTCTACCATAGTGGGTATCTTCCAGTAATATTTTGTCAGATGCTTTTAGGTTGACAAAAGGAAAACGAGTTGGAGCAGTTTGTTGGTCTGAATATTGTAGGATTAAATGTTCTCAATTGAAATTCTTATTTTTAAGAGTTGTTTCGTATACATTGGATTTCAGTCAACAATGGATAGAGTCTTGACAATTTAGTGTCGATTTTCAGCGCAAGTGGATAGAAAAGGCAAGTGCAGTTTTGAGGGGGTGTAGTTATTCAATGGTACTTTACAGAGTCTTGCAAATATTAGAGTTTAAAACACAGGTATGGGGTATCTGTTGAAACAGTTCTCTTGCACTGCAGAAAAGACTCATCCTCATAGTGCATGTCGTAGTCAGATAATTTCTGACTTTAACAAATGTCACCTACAAAGACTTCCAGAGTTGTGACATGGAGGGTGTTTCTTATTATGTTCATCTGTTTTAGACATAAGTAGTATTTAGTGGAAGGATATTGACAAATTGGAGAAATAACAGCTGGGAGATTTAAGTGAAGTGCTGAAGTGCTTAGGAGAAGCTGAAGTGCAAACTGGCTTAGCAATGGCTAAGAAATTGCAATTGTAAAGTTTCTGTGTTGTGCAAATGTTGAAAAAATACAGAAAGGTTAATGCAGTGTAACAAAGCAATGCGAAGAAATCAATAAAGAAAAATACAGGGAGTATTTGGATACGTTTTCCTTGAAGTGTAGCTGTGGAATAAACACACGTGGGAAGTGACAGGAAGCGTAACTTCTAAAGTACAGAACCATTTAAAATCTTCATAAATATGCAATTAGGAAGAATCCTGTACTGGCAAGCAAGTGGGCTGAGCAATTTAATAAATCATCTCTGTTCCTGTGTAGTTTATTATATGAACATAGTCACTAACCTTCTTGCACTGAATTTTCTTCAATAAGAGTTTAATTAAAAATGTTCCAACCAGCTCTACTTTAAACTTTTACTACCAAACTGCCTGGATAGGGATTGGAGGACTTCTTGGAGATCTGGAAAACGTCTTGAAAAGGATCTTGTGGGTTTGGAACACTGTATTTGGAGTCTGGTGCCCTCATCACCCCCCTGCACCCCAATTTTATTTCACACTTACATGTTCAAGATTAATTAAAAACTGAGGCTGGGAAAAAGGTTATGCGGTACTCTCAGGACAACATTTGAAAATGTTCTGGCATACAAATGGGTGGAAGTGACCTCCATAATGATAGAACTCATGTGTTTTTATCCTCTATAATTTTTCATTTTATGTCTCTTTTCACAGTCTAGCCTAACAGTAGTCAGAAATGTGCAGAAGTTTATTTGAGTGAACAAGAACTCATCTACATTTAGTTATAACCAGGCTGTCATACCATGGTCAAATGTACTAGAATGGGAAGGCAGTGGACAAGAAGTGCCTGGTGTGGTTCACTTAAGCCTATAACTCTGGGCTCTGATTCAACTGGACAGAGCTCTTAGGTGGTTCATCAGGATATGACAGCCTGGTGATAGGTTAAGGGCTTTTTGGTTGTCTTTATGTTTCCCTGATCTTGAAAAAAGTACCGTATTAACTTTGTTCTGTCTCCTCTTTTACTTTGAAGAGCTCTAATACCTCACTGAAGCTGCAGAGAAAACCTCGGGAAAGTGATTTTGAAACAATTAAACTGATTAGTAATGGAGCTTATGGGTGAGTAATTCATGAGTGCAGCAGCTTTTTAGCATTTTATATTTGCTTAACTTCCCATTATTGCTTACTGCAAGGATGTTTATGTGGGGGAGTTTGTTTGCACTGCTTTTTCGTTTTGCTTTCTGGTTTTATTGCTAATATTTGGAGTTCACAAGAAAAACTTCCTGAAAAGCTTGCTAGGCAATAGTGAATTACTGTATGCTGCAGTAAATTAAAATAGTGAGTATCACATCACAAAGATTTTTCAGAAGTGTGTATTGTGTAATGCCAGAGATGAAATCTGAACGAATCAAAAGGCAGATTTAAAACCACCTTTACAGCAGTGGAAACAGTCTGTGTTTATGCAGATATGAAAGAGAATAAAACTGCATCTGTAAGGACATATTGTTAAAAATGAGTGCTTATTTGACCTAAA
This sequence comes from Psilopsiagon aurifrons, assembly GCA_025447955.1. Lineage (NCBI taxonomy): Eukaryota > Metazoa > Chordata > Aves > Psittaciformes > Psittacidae > Psilopsiagon > Psilopsiagon aurifrons. The sequence continues at coordinate 13,771 of JAOEHY010015342.1, forward strand.
CATACTCGTGAAATAGAAGCAAATTTTCTTAAGTAGGTCAACACTGTTTCGTTGCTTCTCTGCAGACACTCTCATCTTCAAATTTTAACCCATTAGCTTTTAGGGAATTGCTGTTACGTGGTTAGTTTTGGGTACTTGGAAGGTACGTAGCTTACTGAACAGTGGTATGCAAGTCATTTGGAGATATCCTAGGAGACCAACAGAAATTATGTTAGCCTGGACCTCAAAGGAACTCAGAATGTTTTCTGTAAGTACCGTCAGGGGATTGTGTCTGTCAGCAGGCAGAAATTTGTCTTTAGTCACCTTTTCTGAGCAGGAGGTATTAGACCCCTGACTGGCTCCTGCTTTGAACTGAAATGTATCAGGACATAGGCTTGGTCTGTGTAACCTGTTAGCAGAACCAGGAGGGATATATTCATTCAAAGAAGAGAGGTTTCTGGCTTGAGGTGAGAAGCTCATTGCCAAATAAGACCATGTCACAGCCTGGCAGTGGAAAGGCCTATGCTTTTCTCCAGCCCAGAACTTATTAGACTGGCTCTTCTTTGTGCTACTTCTGCTTGAGATAGGAAGCAGCAGCAGCAACCTGAATAGGACTAAGCAGTCTTTGACAAGACCATGGACATAGAAGAGAAAGCACTTGCAATCTACCCGTTTGAATTTTGCATGCTGTTCTAATGGCCTGAGGCTGGTGAGCACGATAATACTCTCTGATCATAGTTAAGGTAATCCTGAGCGCTGGGTAACCCTGAGACAGGAGGCATTGGGTTCTGCCTAGTACTGTAGGTCATGATAGCACTTGTGGAGGCTATTATTTGTGTCCAGGCCTGCTTACATAGCTCAGCAGAAAGCCTGAAGGAAATAACATAATTTGCATTAAAGTTATGTAAATATCCAGATAAAACTTCTCACTAGTCAACTTGCACAATTAATTTTCTCAGGATTTCTCCCTAGGCAAGCCCATTACTTACTGTATGCCTGTTTCTCCCAGCTACCCCAGGACTTTAAAAGCCTTTCTTCCAGCAGTTAGCAGTAGCTGCTGCTCTCTTCGCTGGGCGCACCCCTTTCTCCTTCACTTTGCAGATCCTTAATCTCCTCCATTCCTCCTCTCATCTGCTACCCAATTTCCTCTTTATCCTACTGAAGGAGCATAAAAAGAATGGTGTGGGGTGGGTCCCCATCAGAGGAAAAGGATGTCCAAGTCACTACACCTGCCCAGCTTCGCAGCAGTCTAGGATGCTGAGGGATGGGTAGAGAGAGAGCAGCTGCAGAAGGGCATGCTGCAGCCAGCAGTTTGTGGCTGAACTTCTAACTCAGACGTTTGGTAGGCCTTTGGATCTTGCTCCGTAGGTGTTTCAGTTACAAAGAGCCTTGATGAGCCATTAAATACAGACTGGAGACAACTGTCCGTTTGAGACCGGAGACAAATTATGTAAAAAAGCTGGAAAAGGAAGAATGAAAAGCCATGGCTTTTTATAGCACACGCAGTGTAGGGCTGTAGAGTTTTTTGCTCATGTTTGTGGAAGGGAAAATCAATACTTCTGAAACACCTTTTTAATGCCAATAATATGCTAAATTGGCAATGCAAATGTCATAAAAATTGGATGAGACCCTGATAGTTTTGTGAGGAAATGGAATGCTGGGAGGAGGGTGAATAGCTTGGAGCGCATCTGTATTCTGCATGAATCATTATTCTCTTTAGCAAATATTAAAAGAGGGGTAGGCTGGCAGGTTATATTGTGGTGTAAGAAGTCAAAACTGAAAATCTCGTGAGTTTAGTAGAGTGCTATGATTTCCACCCTAAAGCAAACAGTAACAAAATAGATTTGGTTGGTTTGGATTTCTTGGTTTAAATGGTTACTTCTTAAGAGTCAAGAACAAGAAAAAAAGCAAAGGTACAGCCCCTTACTAATTAATGTAGAGGGAAAGGAACGCATTCAGTGAACTGTGAGACAGTCTGTTTCTGAAAGTACTCACTAGTCACTGCCCCACAGCTATTATAAGTTGGGTGGGCTTGTGATCCTAAGTTCTCTGAGCTGTCACTTCTTCAAAACTATCTGTGTACTTGAAGATCTCCACTGTGGAGTGTCAGGTAAGTGGAATCGTAATATTGACAGGCCACTTTTTAATATTTAGTAAGTGTTCTTTCTGTTAGCACGAGTATGATTGGTGGTTAATTTACTTAAAAGCTATTGTCAAGTTTAAAGAGGAACACATCACGATAACGTAAACGCTCTTTTACCCATCTACAAAATGGGGAGTAATAAAGCAGTAATACCTGTTCCATCTGTGAATACTGAGCAATCAACTGCCCCACAGGCATTTAGTGCAGTTTATTTACAAGTATAAGCAGCTGAAATAGAAGTTACTGAAGCTACAAGGATTATTTCTTTTCCTCGTGCATCCATGTTTTTCCAGGCCATTAATTTTTTGAAATAACCTAAGTATGTGTGAGTTCTATCTGTGCTTCACTGATTTATTCTCAAAAATATGTGAGTGGACATATTTTGTGCACTGTCTTATTAAAGATACAGTATGCTGTTACAACATCTTATGTATTTTGAGGCTATAATGGAGGGTTTCATTCTTAACGAATGAAAAAACCCAAAGCATTCTGCTGTCTCTGATTTTGCTGTGGTGTTTTTGCCTTCATTAGTGAAATGGAAAGCTTTGACTGCTTGACAGGGTAATTGTTGGGCTTGGCATGGTGTAGCCGAGATTTGTCAGATGTGCTAAACTTGATGAGTTTGAGCATAAACTATTGGTTTTATGAAGGTCTGAGTAAATATCTTAGCAGTTCTGTGCTTTTAATTGATTGGGTAGACTCATTTGTAGTGCAATTAAGTGACTGTATGGTAGATGAGGTGTATCAGGCTACTGGGAATGGCTAGGAATATACAAGAAGTTAAACAAGCTGTGAATCAGTAAACATATAGGATGCTGGCCAAGTCATTAATGATTTCACAAGCTGTCTATCTGACTTCTGTCAGCCAGCCAAAACTTTTCATACTTCCCAAATTTTTTTTTTTCACTACAAGCAGAGCAACATTTTTTTCCATATTGCAGCTTGTAAGAAGTAACAGGTAGGTGTATTCTATCTCTTCAAGTTAGCATCAGTCTGGTTTCCTGGACCAACTCAACAAAATAAAGGTTGCATTTGATTTCAGGGAAGCAAGTGATGTTAGTTCAGTTGTTCTTCATTAATGTGTCACTGCAGCTGCTTAAAGCATGTACATGATACTTCTTTTGTGACTCCTTTTATTTATACAGAGATGGTAATGTTGATGTGTATGTGACATACTGGCCAATGGTGTTGCTTGATAAATTTAAAAACTGAGGTTGTGTTGGCTTGAGCAGCTGCTGTCCATAACCTATGATTACTCATTCTTGTCCTTTCTCCATTCGATTGACAATACTTGCTCATGTATAGTTGCATTGTGAATGGGAGTAAGACAACTCCCCAGCTGCAGAATAGCACCCTGTCATTCAGGTTAATTCATTAGCAGCCTGGCAGACACCAGTTCAGAACTGGAAGGGGTTGGAGGAAGTCTGGCTTTATAGTTCACTTAAGTAGCACCAATTCTGAATGGACTACAGATCTAATAAGTTTTATTACTTTCCTTCTTTTCTGTTTATCCCTGTGGGTGGTAGGTCTGTGCAGCTAAGAGGCTTCAATTCCTAGGAGCTCATAGCTTTGAAGAGCAGCTTAAAAAGTAGAGTCAGACAATTTCTATGCTAGGGATCTTACACTCTTCATTCATTGTGGACTTACTCAAAATGACAAACTTCAAACTTTAGCACTGTATTGCCTTCAAGTGAACTTCCCAGTAGAGCACAGGCAAAGAGCCTTATCTTTCCTCTGTCACTATGTGTGAGGATCTAAAATTGGGTCCCGGTGCAGTTCTCTTTGGTGGTAGAGAAAGGTTGTTACCATATCGAAAGTCCTGAATTCTGTCCTTCCTGAGTGTACAGCATGCTATAAACTGGTGAAGAGTTCAGTTTCTCAAGCGTTTCTATTGCAAGTATGTAACAATTTACCCATAGGAACAGCAGCTTCATTTTGTGTCTGTGTTTACTAGCAGATGTAAAGATAGAATGTGTTGGTACTATTAGGTATGGTGTTGCGGTTTAAGGCCAGCCATAACTCAAAACCACGGAGCCGCTGTCTCACTCCTCTCCCTTCCTCCCCCCTGCTCCCAGAGGGATGGGGAGGAGAATCGAAAGAATGCAGCTCCCATGAGTTAAGAACAGTCCAGTAACTACCGTGTAACACAAACCACTGCTGCTAACCAATAATAATAATGATAAGGAAAATAACAAGGGAAGAGAATACAACCGCTCACCACCTACTGACCAATACCCAGCCCAACCAAGCAGCGATCAAACCCTTCTGGGTAACTGTCCCCAGTTTACGTAGTGAGCATGATGTGCTGTGGTGTGGAATACCTCTTTGGTCAGTTTCGGTCAGGTGTCCTGTCTCTGCTTCCTCCTGGCTTCCCCTCCTCCCTGGCAGAGCATGAGACTCAGAAAGTCCTTGGTCAGAGTAGACATTACTGAGCAACAACTAAAAACATCGGTGTTACCAGCGCTGTTCCAGCTGAAAGTCAAAACCACAGCACTTTCACCGGCTACTGAGAAGGAATAAAAATGACTGCTACTGCTGAACCCAGGACAGATGGAGAGGTGGTTTATTAGTCAAATTTTGTAACATAATGCCCAGGGAAGGTGTGAATGCTCCACCCCTGACAGTGTTCAAGGCCAGATTAGATGAAGTCTTCGGTGATACAGCTTAGTGTGAGGTGTCCCTGCCCATGGCGGGGGGATTGGAACTAGATGATCTTAAAGTCCTTTCCAACCCTCAGTATTCTGTAATTGTAACTAGGGCTGGTACCAGTTGTGAGAGAAGAATCACAGCTGTCACTCTTTGTTCTTCAGATAGCCAGCTTCTCATTTGCTTTTAGGCAGACTAGGGTAAGTCTGAAATGTTGCTGAGAGGAGGCTGTGCACATTATCCTGAGGCTTGGAAGACCCCCACTGCGCTGGATGTGCTATTGTTAGGAGTGCTATAGTGCTTTATGCAGCATTTAATCCTGTCCCCGAATAAATCCAGTCTGGCCATGGTCATTGCCTAGTTAGGAGGTGGTGCAGTGCTGCTTGTAAGTTGTGATCTTAAATAACACTCCGTAAACTTTACCACATTGTTGTATCATGAATCACACCCTCACAATGGCTCCCCTTCACTAGAGGAAACCTCAGGCTTTGTTCCAGGGTAGTACAGAAGGTAGTAGAAGGAATTGATTGATTTCATAATCAGTTTCCTTAAGGAAATTAATTAGGAAAATTGAACATCACTCCCAGTGAGCAGCTGCAACTTTTAAGCTGCGAGTACAGTACCCGTGTTTCCACAAGGAGTTCAAGGTCCTTTGATAAATTAGAGAATTGGGTCGAAGCAAGCAGCACAGCCATGTTAGGCTCAACACTGAACGTAGACTGGATTCTAAAATGGTTCTAAAAGTTGAAGTTACTGAAAATTGTAAACTAGGCCTGGAGCCTTTACATAATTAGAGAAAAAACAGAAATCTTGGTTGTAAGATTGGAGAGATAGCTTGCATAATATTTGAGTCTGAGCAATTCAGGAACCCAGTTAAATTTCTGAAAATTTATTTTGGTCATCTTAACACACACATGCAATGTTTTATATTTGTGCCTAGCTAAAGGTATTTTAGGGATACTTTTTAAAGCTAAGATTTACTTTGGAAGTAGACTAAGGGACTAGTGTAATGTTTGAATAATGCCAATGATTTTTGCTACTCCTCTTGAAGAGCAGACTTCTTGCTATGTTGAATCATAGCATCAGTAAAATACAGAGCACTTGTGTACCTGTTGGGATCCGTACATTGAATTCAGGGGATGTTTTGGAAATCTCTTGGGCTCATGTTTCGAAAGCAGAAGGGGGTGATTCTGGAGCCCACACCAGTCTGTGGCTTTGCAGGCAGGCAGGGCATACCACTCTCATTGGGTGGATTGGCACAACAGTTGGATGGTCTGCATGTTCCTACATTGCTTTTGTGTCAAAACAATCCTCAATGAGGAGCAGCATGTAATGACCAAGGCCAAGAAACAAGGAATTGAGGTCTTTCTTAAAAGTATATATAAACCAGAGATGAACTTCTATCTAGTTCTCCAGTTGTAGCATGATGAAAAATAGAGATGCATGGGATAGTGAGCCTGTGTGGGATGAAAAGCAAGGCTCAAATTCAGTGCCAGGATTGTAAGAATGAAGCAAGATGACAACTTCAAGGAGTGTGAACAAAAACTAGAAGGCCATGAAAGTCTGTGATAAGTTGTTACACAGTAACAAAGGCATACCGCTGGCAAATCAAGAGTTTAGAATTATCGAAGACGAAGTTGTTAAGTGCTAACGCTACTGGGACCGTTGCCATTGTTTTACCTCCAAGTTCATAGTTCTGTCTCAGCAGATGTGTGATTTACTCCAAGCTTTCCACTTAAACTGAGTTGAAGCCCCGCTTATGTGCAGGAGCATCTGAGATTTCTATTTTTTTTTTTTTTTTCAGGTCAGGTAGTTTATACATGGTTATTTAACTGAGAATATTTCAGTTTCTGTTTATCATTTTAATGACAACTTTCAAACTGGGGGAGCTGAGGACACCCCGATGTCACAGGCAGTCCCAGGCACAATTGTTGTAGTGTGCTTAGTTTAGCATACTGGTAGGCTAAAGAAAGGGCACCGCCGCTGTGAACCAGGAGCATCCTGGAAGAAGCAGCCGGGAGTCTTCTGTGGGAGTAACATGCTGCTGGCTAGGACATAGCTTTCTTTGTAAAGCATTAATGCTGTTTGCTGCGGTTTCTATGATCAGAGGATGTGAATAAGAGATGTTCAACATTTTTGTATTTTAAGGATCATTTTAAAGCACATAGTATCACATAAACAGCATATGCCTCTGTAAGTGTGAGAAGGACAGTTGTGTTGCAGTTGTCTTGTGGGTCTAGTAAACTTGAACTAAACAGGGTTTTTTTTCCTGAGGAATTGTAGATAACTGAATCACAGTGGAATGTAACACAGTTGCCTGCCTGTGACTATGCGACTGGAGAATGGGATTTAGAGAGCTGGAGAAACATAGCCAGAATGTCCCAGATAGTTACTGGGACTACATAGTCCTTAGAACTTGCTGGCTCTTCATCTTTAAATGTGGTAGTAATGATCCTACAGATCCCCATGATTGGCAGAGATTTATTAAGATGCTGTAATAATTTGTTCTGATTAGTATCTGTCTTTCAGGGGTTCATCCAGGCTCAGTGTCCAAATTAAAGCTCTGAGAAAAATCTGCATGCCAAGTGCTCAGGAAGTCCTCAGGGTTTTGTTTGGGATTTTTTTGGGTTTTTTTGTGTGTTGTTTTTTTTGTTTGTTTGTTTGTTTTCTTTTTTTTTTGTTGTTGTGTTTTTGTGGTTTTTTTTTGGGGGGGGGGTGTTTGTTTCGTGTTTTTTTGGCTGGTTTTGGTTTATTTTGGTTTCTTTTTTCCTGGGTTACAGGTTCAGGCAGTGGAAGGGTTCACTTTCCTATATGCCAGGAGAGCACAAGGGGATCAAAACAGGGAAAAGCAGAAATGAAATGACAGGAGATTAAGAAGCTAAAACCGACTGACAGGAGAACAACATGAGAGAGAGGAAAATGAGAATGAAAGGGAGAGAAAAGCAAATGAAGGGTTGTAATGAAGGGGTGGAGGGAGAAGTGAGCAAGAGGGGAGGGGTAGGAAGAGGTCCAGGAGGACAAAAGGCTTGAAGCCAGCAGAGAGGAGTACTGGAGCTGAGTAACTCAGTTGTTTGTTCCAGCTTGGGAGTGGCAGAAGGGAGAAAGACTTTGTAGGAAGCGTGAAGGGTGGGGTTTGTCTCGAGTTTTGCCAAAGGTGGTTTTCCCCTGCTTTTGTAATGGTATAATGTCTTTTGTGTGCCCTGTGCACAGACAAAACCAAAGGATTAATGAAAACTTTTGGAAACAGTAAGAGAAACTTTATTTTCTAGAAAAAGCTTTTGTCAACAAAGGAAAAGAGAAACATGTTGACGCTTTCAGTGCTTGTAACTTGGTAGCTGTGGGTAGGTCTTCACAGAAATAATAAGGCAAGAATCACTTTATGTTTAACTAAATAATTGTATGCTGTTTAAATAAATAATTGTATGCTGATAATTGGACCTCCTAGGGACAACAAACTGAGTTTGGAAACCACTTAATTGAGTACCATTTTCCACCCCCCACACACACCCTCCCCTTTTTTCCTTGTAGTCTTTTCTGTCTGTAAACACTCACTGCTGTGGTAATTATATACTGGACATGGTATAAGCATTAAATGCTACAAAGCAGTTTTCAAGCAAGGCAAATGTTTTCATGATTTGCCTCAAGGGATTCTGAGAAATGCAGCAGTAACATCCTGTGTCAGTGTTTCGTGGCAGGATGATTCCTTGAGCCTTGAAAGAGAGAACGCTTGTACATGTGAGGTTTTCTTTCAGCTAGCTTCCCTGCTTTGACCTTATCTAAGCAGGCTTACAGGAAACTCAGTACCCAGTACCCCAGTGGAAACTCTGCATGTCAAGATACATCTTAACCCCATGTTACTATGCGGTTAATGCGGTGATCTTTGTTTCGGATTACCTGTTGGTGACTTACCCCTGATACGGATCAGTGCTGATGTCAGGGACTGAAAAAGAGCAGAATAGTTAGCACCTGGCAACAGGGGAGCTACCCCATCAAACAGCTTTGAAGCAAACCTCATGAGAAACCTGTGACATGCTTTAAGATCTCCTGGATGGAGTATGAGTCATAATTATCTGACAATGCACTTACAGAATAAGCATTTGTAAGAATGATTTTATAACAATGTGCCATAGCTGGGTTTTGTATATAATCCTTTATTGGTAGAAACACCCAAAATCTTCCTGAGCTGAGAGCATATGCTGTATATGTCTGTTGGAGGGCATTTGTTGTATCTGTTGTTTGATTTTGGGACACAGGGCAAGGGGTAGTTGTTTGGTTTCAGTTTGTACGCTAGTTTTTGTTGACTGAGATTCATCCTGATTATAAAACAAAATGAGGTCTGTAGCCATTCTGTTATGTCAAAGGTAGGTCAACTGCTTAAGGAAAAAATAAGCCTTTTATATAATGCAAGCACAGTTCTAAAAAATACATTTTTTTTTTAAAAAAAAAGCTTTTAAAATATATATTCTAAGAGTTATTCAGAGTTTTTTCTTTCTCTCTCCCATTTGAACTTCTTCAGTGCGGTTTATTTTGTGAGACACAAAGAAACCAGACAAAGATTTGCCATGAAGAAAATTAATAAGCAGAATCTCATCCTCCGAAACCAGATCCAACAGGCCTTTGTTGAGCGTGATATCCTGACATTTGCAGAAAATCCATTTGTAGTCAGCATGTATTGTTCTTTTGAAACAAGACGTCATTTATGTATGGTCATGGAGTATGTAGAAGGTAAAGTGGCTGTTCGTTTTCATTTTCTTACAACAAGAAAGAAAAATAACCCATATGGTGCTTGCATTAGAAAGGCTTCCTTGGGTCTTCTGTACTCTGACAATACAGATTTATGATCTAAATCCAGCAGCAAGGTGGCTTTCCTCTAGTCATCTTCCAGAGGGAGCTTGTAAAACGCTTGAGCTCCAGTTACAATGGGAAATAACTGCTGTTTGAGTAAGTTCCTCATGGACTGTAATCATAAGTGTCCCGGTCAGAAAGTCTTGTGGAAATGCGGTTTGCTTTTCTGGAGTTGAAATTTTCATTAGCACATGTTGGTGTGTTTGTACTGGTTAGTTTTACAATGGAAGAAGGAAGAGGAAGCAATTTGAAAAGGTGCTGATGCTGAAGGAGACAGTGGACAGAGGCAGTGCAAGATGAGATACCCAGACTATTATTGTGTGGGGTTGGGGTTTTTTTGCTCCCTCCACCTGTAGCAGCACAGACTTTATTCGTTTCCAGCTGAACCCTTGAACTGCTCTCTCCCAGCTTCACACTGTGTTTCCAGTACAATAGTTGGTATGGTTACATGGTCAATTGAATCACTTGACTGGAAAATAAACATTTGTGGCTGCAGTTTGTGTCTCTTTCTGCAGCATATATAGGTTATACTGATACTGCTCCGAATTTATAGTGTCATCTGGAACATTTGTTCTGCTTCCACAGGTGGAGACTGTGCTACTTTGATGAAGAACATGGGTCCCTTACCTGTAGACATGGCAAGGATGTACTTTGCAGAGACTGTTCTGGCCTTGGAGTACCTTCATAATTATGGAATTGTACACAGGGATTTGAAACCAGACAAGTATGTACATAGAATATACCCAAAAGAAGACTTAGAAATTATTAGATAAAATATCAAAGGTGTAAACTTCCTTTGAATGTACTTGAAATGTTTTGTTGGGTTTTGTTTGTTGTTTTTTTTTTAAAAAATGAAAATGTTACGTAGATTCACAATTTCTGCACTATATTTGAATTTTTCACTACCTGCAATTACAGAAGGGGGGGGGGGGGGAGTCCAAAAGAGATTTTTTGAATTTTCTGTCTTTCAGATGCTAAGAGATAATAGAGTAGCAAAAAAAAGTGTTTACTCTTCCAGCTGCATTGAGGGGAATTGATTTTGTTCATTTAAGGAAAAGATCTTTCTAAGTATGCTTAAAACACTGCTTTAAGACTAAGTATCACCAACTTGCAGATATTTGCACATATGAAGACAATGTTGCCCAGATTGGGAAATCTTTCCTGTTGCATGAGGTTTTTTTGTTTGGTTGTTTTTTTCAATATGTAGAAAACTATTTCTTCTATACATGTGAATAACATTACAGCAAGTAGCTGCAGTAAAAATATGATAGCTTCAAGTTTTGCATTTAAAGAAAAAGAATTGGATCATGCCTCTTGAGGGACAATACCTTCATGGCATGATACTTCAGGCCAGTCTAGTATTAGTTACCGACTAATTTAATAACTGAGTGTTTTTTCAAATTAGTGACCCACAGAAAATGCTCACCTCATTTAAAAAGCAACATTTATTCTATTCTACGTCTTTCAGATGATGACTGTTTCTTTTTCTTCAAAGCATATAGAATTCAGCTCTCAACACTTGTATGGTTCTGTAAGATGTTGTGCAATTGTGTATGAAAAAGTCTGTTTACATTGCTAATAGTAGCAAATGTAAGACTCAGATTTGTAACCTGTTTTGTACCTTGTTAAATTACTTTTGAAGCTGTCTTTATATTTTTGCAGTGCTAATGAAACATTTTTGTCTAATGATAGTAATAATAATGATAGTTGTAATCAGCACTTATAATGTTGAATTATATCACAGTAATTTCAAATCATTCTAATTTACAGTTTATTGGTAACATCCATGGGCCATATAAAGCTTACGGACTTCGGCCTGTCAAAGGTGGGGCTAATGAGTTTGACTACCAATCTGTATGAGGGTCACATTGAGAAGGATGCCAGAGAATTCCTTGACAAACAAGTAAGAGACAGCCTTTTTCGTTTCTACATTGAGTGTTCAAATGAAGTGATGTTTTGCAAGGAGAACATGGCATGTTACTGTATAAACTGTTGTTATTTCTGCGCTGGTGTTCCAGTTGTGGATGTCAGTTACTTTTATTGATGCCTGTAGATTATTCTGAAATTTTTTCTTTCTACATTAGGATCTGTTAGTAAGATGAACAGCCTAATTGTGTGCAAGTCAGTCTGTGAGAGAGACAAATGGAAAACTGTTTTTTAGAAGGAATTCAAGAGTCTCAGCAGAGTACTTGTGGAGCTCATTATGCATTGTACAACCAAGGGTGCTAAAATCCATGCTATGGCCCATTTCTCTTTAAGCATGCCTCATTACCATTGCTCACAATCTGTTCACTCTAAAAGTTACTTAAGATAAAACCATCACAACTTTCATATAAAGATAGGAGTATGTTTAAGTTAAATAAAATACTTGCTGTGATGGACTTCCATGTGAGAAATTCAGACTGTCCTTTGCATAACAGATACACAGATGTTCATTATGATGCCTTTAAACATAGCTAGCTTGTTCTAAAAACATTAGCAGTTATGTGAAGTCAGCAGACTAAAACCTGCTAAATTCCTTTTTTCCATGTTTCCATATTATGTTCTGTTTCCAATCCTGTCAGTGATGTGGCGCAGCTCAATTAGACTTGTTTTACTATTATGCATATTTTCTTTATTTTAGGTCTGTGGTACACCTGAATACATAGCTCCTGAAGTGATACTGAGACAAGGTTATGGAAAACCAGTGGACTGGTGGGCTATGGGAATTATCCTTTATGAATTTCTTGTTGGGTGTGTGCCATTCTTTGGAGATACACCAGAAGAGCTGTTCGGACAAGTAATCAGTGGTGAGGATCATTGTAAAAAAGACCCAGATTACTCATCTTGCTGTGAAACATGTCATTTTCTGTTAATAGTAAATATATCTACAACTTTACTGATAGGCTAAGTTTTAAGCTAGTTTTGCTCAAAAGCCACACCACTATCATGTTACTGTATTAGCAGGTTGCTGTCAAAGCAGTAAGACTAAATTTGGTTTAAAAGCTGAGCTTACAGTATATTGTTGTTAAGTACAGAAATTTGGAAATGCACTGGTTGAGCTGCATTGTTAAGAAAAGCAGTATTAGTAGAAAAGTAGTGCCACTGTGGCACTGATTTCAGTCTTTAGTGAAGAAATTATACCCAAGAAGAAATGGTTAAAATAGATTTGCGAAATGGGAACATGCCTCATGGCACAATGGAGAAATTAACAAAGATGTAATAAAACCCTAAAACAAATGTCTTGCAAATAATAAATAATGGGAAAGAGAAGGAAACAAATTCAATTCACAGATTGCAAATGATTTCATTGGCGATTGTTGTAGTGCAATGTTATTTCTGTAGCAGCTGTTCTTCTTCCATTTAAAATTCAATAACCCTTTAGTTCTTAACCTGCAAGCTGACCCTAAGTATTGTTATGTGGCTTATGGCAAAACTGAATGATAATTAAACAGAATTGTTTATTATCCTACCTGCTGTTTCCATAGATTTCCCAGATGCATAGATGTAGAGGGCCTCTACGCCAAGAGTTTAACAGAATGGCATCTCATACTATTTCCCAGTCTGTTTTATAGTCTGCTTAAAATGTCCAGTAGCTAAGGCAAAACCACCAAACAGCAAACCAAACCAGCTGTCAAAAAAACAGCCCAAACAGTAGCCAGAAAGCCCAACAGAAACAAAACTGACTATACCTCTGGTGTCATACTCTGAGATAGTGAGAATGCAGCGAAGCCCCTTTTATACTTAAGAAGATGCGGTCATCATCTTGCTTTCCTCTGTGTGTGAAGCTGAAAGCCAAACTTGCTTGTAAACTGTAATGAAATGGATTTGTGTGTTGCCTCTAGTATATGACCTCTTTATACAACATCCTAGCTGTTCATGGATTTATAACCATGTTGTTTTCTGATGTGATACACCAAGGCATGAGCGGCAAGGAGAATCAACTCTTTAATTAACACAAGCAGCAAATGCTGGCTTTGTTCTGAATGCCTCATGGCTGCGATGCATATTCATGCTTTATTTTCCAAATCAAATTCAAACTGCAGTGGAAGCTGTAGGCAGGCAAACATGAAAATAACGCATTTTTTTATTGCATTTCCAGACACATGCACATGTGCTTTTATCTTTATGCTCTCCGACTGGGAGAAGGGGAGGGAATACTCTAATGACAACATTTGAACTTTAGACTTTATTTCGCATGGGGCAGTAATTTTAAATTTTGGAAAACAAATTATCATGTGTTAAAATCTAGCTGATAATTATATTATCTATTGAATGTTTCCATTTTATCTTCCAGAAATTGTCTGTAGAAGTGTATGTTTGTAAACCTGATCTGTTCCCACTGGCTGTCCAAGCCTGTTGGTCAACTTAGTTCCCTGTTTTGATACTGACTCGTCAGTTTCTGTTATTTTAAACATCCCAACTTTCTGAAACCATTCTTGCAGCATCTGCAGGAGAGCTTTTTTGTTGTATAAGTTTCCTATATTTAAATACATGGTCCCCTTGTGTTCAACTGTAAAAGCTATGTTAAAGAACCCAATCCATAGCCTGGATTTTTATTCAGTTTCTCTGGGTGAAATTCTATGAGCTACTTTCAAATCTTGTTCCCTCATATTATACCTTGCTCTTTCTTCATTGCAGGTTGCCTTCCCTGCTCAGAGTCTGTATAAGTACAGCTATGGCAGGCCTCAGTATAAATAAATTTAGATTCTTAAAATGTTAATTAAAATAAAATATTAAAAATACTGCTTCAGGAACAGATTACGTTCATGTCTCTTATTTCAGTACCTTTCCTTAAACTCTGAAATTCAGCAGCTAAACTTGTGTGTGGCTTTCAGTGGTTATTTCTCCAATCATGGTAATTTTTAAGGAAAAGTCTAGATCATACAATGACAAAATCTTAAGTCTTCTCTGTTTATTGAGCATTCTATTTCTCTGATGCCAAAATCCTTTACCTCTTAAGAAAATTCAGCAGAGTTTTGTCTAAACCTGCAGTATATTACATTCTTGGAGGCGGCTTCTGATAGAAATCAGACAAAACTTGCTGTGTAAGCTTGTTATAAAGTTCATGCTCATACTGAAACTGGCATAATTTTCCATTGTTTAGTTTAAATGAAAATTTGGTGATTTTTTTTTTTTTTTTCAGCCTTATCTGAATACTGTAGGGCTTAGTATCTTGGTTGAATGATTTAGGTCCAACTTGCTATGAAGTGCAAAAGCCTTAGTGGTAGAAGGATCAGAATGAGGTGCAAGTATGCAGCATTTGAAAGAAAGTTCCATTGGCATATGTCTCTCCTGAGCAGAGTCCAATACCTTGGCCCTTAGTCATGAGACTCTCCTAGCATTAAAAGAGAAAGATTGCATATATGAGCAGTGACTGCTAGACCAGGTCAGCTGTGTCCTTCTTATCAGCAATTTCCATGGAACAGAACTAAAATTTAAAGCATGATTTGGGTGGGGTGGCCAGAAAGCAGGGACAGCATACAAGTTTTGCTGATAATTTTGCAATAGTTTTCCATGAGCCAAGCATTCCTTTATTCTGTTGTTAAACGCTGTTTGGGGTGAAAGGAGACTACCAAGGAAAATTGGAACATACGGTCTCATAAAGGGCATGTTTATGGAGTTTGTATAGAGAGTAGGAAGATCAGAAGTAATTGGTATGCAATGGAGAGCAACTTGAAAAGTTGCCTTAACTCAGCTTTACTGCTAGCTTGCTATGAGAGCTTTCAGAGTTTCTGCTGAATGTTGGGATCAGACTTCAGTAATAACAAACAACTTTCTGTTTTGCTAGATGAAATCAACTGGCCTGAAAAGGATGAAGCACCACCTCCAGATGCCCAGGATCTGATTACCCTGCTGCTCAGGCAGAATCCATTGGAAAGACTGGGAACAGGTTAGAAGGCCCTATTTTATATTGTTAGTGTGCCTAAAATGCTTTGTGTATTCGGCATTGTGATATTTTGTTCACCTATTTGTTTTGCTTGGGAAATACCTGTCAGGACAAGAGCATGACAGCATGCTGTTATAGCAGATGATGACTGTCCCTTTTTTTAAGTTTACATATATGTGGTCATTTGCAATTACTCTTCTCTTAATTCTGTACGAAAACCATAAATTTTTCAAAGACCCTGTTAGCTGTTGGATAATACTATTTCATGGATACAGCATTAAGTAACATAGAAGTAGAGAAGAGTGATCAATACCCAGTTAATGCTTCCTTTTGCAGAAGTATCTTAGCCTGGCAAGTTAGTTCCTCCCAGCTTTAGGGTGGATTATGGGTACTCTAACTAATTGTTCAGAAATGAGTGTCTGAGGCTGTATTGTGAAAGGTCTTGTTGTAATTCAGCAAGCACTACTGCCTTGCATGAAAAAGAACAAAACCCTAAGTGTGAATGTTAAGGAAGTAAATGGGTATCAGTGAGAGCACAAGCTGTCACCTTATTCCCCTGTGGTCGTTCAGTGCTATGCTCTTCCCATTTTGAGAGAAGAACCTCTTAAAATAGAATGAGCATGTGGTATTAGGAGCATTGAGCCTGCTTAGGCTAATGAAAACGTTGTGTGTTTATGTAATAGAGTTTGTTAGTTGATGGAACAGGATTTTTGTGGGGATTGGGTGAGAGGCACTAGTGAAGAATATTGCATGTGATTTTTGAAGTGTGTATGGAATCCCCTGTCATTGTCAACCATTCCACCGGCCAAAGCACTACATAAACACAGCAAAAAAGACTTCCTATGTAAAAGAGCCTGAATGTAAATTTATAGTCTTATTTATAGTTAACGCTGTGTCATGAATGGAAATACATGGGGATGCTAAGGAAACCAAGTGGCAGGTTGAACCAGCATGAGAGTACTTGGAAAACTGCTGGCAAAACTGAGTCCAGTGTTCAAATTGTGCTCTGTATTTTTAGAGCTAACGTGAACAGGAGCTTTAGAAATCAGTTTATAACTGGTCTTACCACTTTCACTTGGGGGGAGCATGTGTTTAAAACCCAGACCCCAAGTACTATTGGTATGTTCCCACACGGCAGATCTTCCTTTGAGATGCGACAATGTGACTTGAGATGAGGGAGCTGCATGTCCCTTGCTCTCTGAGAGTCTGGGATCTGCATGAACAGGCCTTAGACTTCACTGTAGCTGATGGGTGGGAATAAGTGGCATCCACCAAAGTTTGATTTCTCCCTTGCTCCGTGTTGAACAAGAGTGAAGCAGATGTCGTGTCCTAGTCAGCTTCTCCTGTTGCTGCCTGCTTCATCTGCTACAAAGGGCACTGCTGCCAAAGGCAAAATAAAGAGCCACAACTAATTCCATTCCTTTCTTTTATGTATACTCCTTTCAGGCATTATTGTTTCATTGCCAGGATGCTTTTTCCTGGTAACACAGTGTTAATTCAAGACTCTGAGCCTCCCTGTGAGAGGCTGGATCAGAAGGAGATTGCAAATTCTGCCTATCTTGCTACATCTGGTTGAGAAAGTGAATTGGCTAGAATGAGGCTGTCTTAACTACTGTGATGGTCAGTGCTGCCAACATACGGAACATCTGTGCAGTGGCTGATTTCTTTAAACTGTTTGTGATCTCTCAGGAGCAGGCAGCCATTTATTTGAAGCACAGAGGGCTGTGTAGAAGCCACAACAAAGTTTTGTTTTGCCTTTTTTTTTTTTTAATGTTAGAAACAACTTCAAGAGCAGAGATTGCAATGTGACAGGTCCCATAGGGGCTCTGGAAAACAGCACTGTTTATCCCAGGCTTCACCATGCATTTCAAATAACAGCACTATCTGTCTGATACATATTAGCTAGCTGCACAACGCTCCATGAAAATCCTAATTGTGTATTTGCTCAGGGAACCTGAGTGGGATAGTTAAGTTGAAGGAAGACAGATACTGTGCTTGTTTTGAAGAACAAAAATTACAGAAAAAGGACCTCTTAGGGTTTGAGGTGTCTGGCACTAATAAAGAATTACACAATTCAAGTGTAATATCCCATTGCTGTGTTTAAGAGAAATGTTCACTTCTTAGCTAGTGATTTTCAATGAGATGTGACTTTGGTTTCATTCAGGAATATTTGTGATTTTTTACTTTTTCCCTGCTGCAGTCAGAAAAGCAAAGAAGCAACTTAGAAATCTTGAGACTGAGTTGGAGACCAATGCTGGAGACTCGAGACTTTTTCAGTGCCTCTCTGCTGACTTAGCCTTGGCATAATGAATGCTGTGTCACTGTAGTGGATTGATCTTGGCTCTCTGCCAGGTGCCCACCAGGCTGCTCTAACACTCTCCCTTCCTCAACTGAACAGGAATGAAAACACATTTAAAGATTTGTGAATCGAGATAAGGACAGGGAGAGATCACTCAGCATTTAATGTCACAGGCAAAACGGACCTGGCTTGGGGAAACTAGTTTAGTTTGTTGCCAGTTAACACTGGAGTAGGATAATGAGAAATAAGAACAAACCTAAAACCACCTTCCTTCCACCCCTCCCTTCTTCCTGGGCTCAACTTCACTCTCAGTTTCTCTGCCTTCTCCTTGTAAGTGGCATAGAGGCACAGGGAATGGGGGTTGCAGTCAGTTGATTACATGTCTCTGCTGCTCATTCCTCTTCATACTCCCACATTCCAGTGTGAGATCCCTCCCATAGGAGACAGTCCTCCACTCACTTCACCAATATAAGTCCTTCCCATGGGCTGCAGTTATTCACAGGCTGCTCCAGTGTGAGTCCTGTCTATGGAGTCACAGTTCCTGCCAGGAGCGTGTTCCAGCAGGGGCTCCTCACAGGTCACAGCCTCCTTCAGGCATCCTCCTGCTCTGGTGTGGGGTCCTCCATGGGCTGCAGGTGGAGATCTGCTGCAGCATGGGCCTCCATGAGCTGCAGGGGGATATGTGGTCCATGATGGACATCCATAGGCTGCAGGGGCACGGCCTGCCTCACCATGGGCTGCACTACAGGCTGTAGGGGAATCTCTGCTTCTCTGCCTGGAGCATCTCCCCCCCTCTTTCAGTGACCTGGGTGTGTTGCAGAGTTGCTGCTGTTGCATATTCTCACTCCTCTCTATGCTGTTGTGCAGCAGGTTTTTTACTCTTTTGGGAATGTGTGATCCCAGGGGCGCTACTAGTGCCACTGAAGGGCTTGGCCTTGGTCAGTGGTGAGTCCATCCAGGGTCTGGCTGGCATTGGCTCTGTCAGACATGGGGGAAGCATCTGGCATCTTCTCACAAAAGGCACCCCTGCAGCCCTCTGTTACCAAAACCATGACACATAAACCCAGTACAATCCAGTTGGCAGTAATTCTTGCTGCTGCAGGTCACCTGTTCAGTTTTTAGGGTTAGATTAATGCTTAATAATCATATACTCACCCAGTCCCCCAGGAAAAAAATGCCAGTATCTCATTCTGTTCTTATAGTTGCTTCTTAACTTGGAACTAGTTTAATTGTATAACATGGATTATAACGAGGGAGTAATCTATATAAGTAGATAAATTGTAGGGTATTTCCTATTAAGAATCATTCTCATTACTTTCTAACTTGCATTTACTCATCTAATACACATACTTACATTTTATGCTTACTACATATTGTGCTTCTGACTAAATTGTCACTGAGGGATCATAATCACTATATCTAGAACAGAAATGTTAGAAGGGGGAAGATGATAATGCAATGCAACACTACCAAAGAAATGGCCACAACAAAACAGAGAAGAGGAGGTGCTCTGATAGGTTCAGATTCTAGTGGAAATGGCTAGTAGATGTTCCTGGCTAAGGACTAAGGCTTTCCATGATTCTTTACATTTTTTGGCCAGGGGTTTGTTCAGGTGAGCATCTCAGAGGATGTGGTATCATTTGCTCAGTGTTTTTCTCTGGCTCCCCCAGGTGGTGCATATGAAGTAAAGCAGCATCAGTTCTTCAGGAGCCTTGATTGGAATAGCCTGCTGAGGCAGAAAGCAGAATTTATTCCACAGTTGGAATCTGAAGATGACACAAGTTATTTTGACAGTAGGTGTTTGATGGTATAAAAAAACCTGTGAAGAACACCTTGTTTAAGAAATCACTGCCTTTGACTTCTGCTTACTGCTTTGAAAATGCCCTTCATCAAAACCACTGGCAGCTTGCAGTTTCACTGGTGGTTTGGCATTTCAGCAATAATAATCTTGGGAATAAAATTACTCTTTTCAGTTAATATTAAACTTGGAACCCCTTCTTTATGATAAATTCACATACTTTGTTTCTGTTGTCTGTAGCTCGTTCTGAGAAATACCACCATATGGAAACTGAGGAAGAAGATGATACTAATGATGAAGATTTTAATTTGGAGATAAGACAGTTTTCTTCATGTTCACACAGATTTTCAAAAGTAAGTAAAAATTACTGTATAATTAGTTTGTGTTGTTTAGATAAACATTTTGCTACTTCTAGAGAGTTTGGAAACAATATGGAAGAAAATAGGGCATTTTTTCTTCAAGAAATGTCAACTGAAACTGAGCAAAAATTAAATGAATACTGTTAAAACATGGGAGGATTCTATAGGAAGTTATCTCTTGAATCCTTAAGAAGGTAATATAAAGTTACGTAATTAGGTTGTTATACTTCTGTAGCAAGTTTATAATAGCATAAGAGAAATTTTAGGGGAACTGTTCTGTTAAATGCTAATACATTTTCATTGCATTGATTTCCTTTGTATGCAGTTTGGATGTTGTTCCATTTGTGTCCTATATATCTGGCAGGTGATGGCATAACAAATATTACAGTAGTAGCCTACAGTAGCTATTAATTAAATTACATTAGACTGAAAATAAAAAGCAAAGTAGTGGTTAGCATGAAGTTTGGTCATGGAGAGATGTAGATTTGAGGGAGTGATTTTAATGCTTGGAATTGAAGGTAAAACTGAGTGTCTGAAGGGTAGTATACGTAATTAGTTGAGATGAGGGCCAATTATTGCTGGATAAGGGATGCCAGTAGGAAAAGAGTGGACATTCTCGGAAGGGTAAATTGACAGAAAATAATGGAAGTGGAATACCTAATGAGTGTGCTTAGTCTTAACATGGCATCCAGCAATGATATTCAAAAGGTTTCTATTTAAAAACATTTCTTTAAATCACTTTAGAGACTGTTTAAAGGTATCTGGTAAGTCTGTGTTTATATCTTGTTTGTCCTGGGTTATGTTTTAAAGAACTGGTGGATTTTATGTTGGCTTTGCAGTACCAAATACGTATTGTATCTTTGATGACATGGAAGAGCAGAGACAGGAATCATGGATGTAGTTATCATCATTTGGTATAGACTCATTTTGACTTGGTATGTTTCAAAAGCAGATATTGGTAAATGACACAGTCTGTCTGGGGATAACTTGGATGAGGGGCAGTGGGCACAAACTGAAACATAGGAAGTCCTGTCTGAAGACAAGGAAACACATAACTGTGAGGCTGATCAAGTACTGGCATAAGTTGTCCAGAGAGGTTGTGGAGTCTTCATTCTTGGAGGCCTTCAGAAGCCATTTGTATAGTGGCCAGAGCAACCAGCTCCAGGTTGACCTTGCTTGTGCGCAGAGGAGTTGGGCAATATGACCTGGCAGAGGTCCCTTCCAACCTCATTTTGTGATCCTGTGAACTTCTGTCCTTTTCAGAGTTCTGTGCCACTGTAATAGTTTGGTTTGTTAATGTCACTATGTCATTCCATCTCCAGCTGTGCATCTCAGGCTGTAGAATATACAGCCGACAATTTTTGTGTTCTGTTTGTCAGCTAAGCGAACAACAGACTTCAGTGATCGGAGTTTATTTGTTCTAAGTCCTTTAGTCAAGTAATTTTTTCTTAACTTCAAAGTCAATTCAGATTAATCTTTCGGTTTTCCACACCTGTCTGGTAAACACTAAGTATCTTAGGGTTAAGGGTTTTTTACCTTGGTTTGTTCTATGGTTGTGAATTAATCCAAGATGTTCATTATCCTGGGTCTTAGAGACCCGAAGGCTATGGATTTTGTTTGTACTCTTTTGGTTCACACAGTGAAATGAGAAGGCTCATGAATCTCTAATGAGAATAGATATTATTCATGATCCTGTACATGAGGAGGAAGAAAACAAACTAGGAAGACATTTTAAGAGCACAAACTTGGGAATTTTGAAAGGCTCAAGAAGCTTGAGGTTTGCACTCTGAAATACTGTGTAAGCATTTAGAATCACAGAATTGTTGAAATGTGCTTTCCTGCATATCTTTTTCTATCAAATACATCAGCAATGAGTTGGGGTTTTTGTTTATTTGTTGTTGGGTTTTTTTGTCTGCAATAGGTTTTTAGTAGCATAGATCGAGTTGCTCAGACGCAAGGTGAAGAAAAGGAAGACACAGCAGACAAAACGAAAAGTGTGACATTGCCTTCTGTGGAATCTTTAAGCTGGAGTTCAGAATATTCTGAAATGTAAGTAGGAGGTGCTGGAAGTGGTCCATGTCCTGCTTGCCAGGTGACTGGCCTCCTTATCTCAAGATCTGCATGAGTGTTTGTTTATTCTTAATGCAGACAACAAATATCTACATCCATCTCCTCTGACACTGAGAGTAGCAGGCAACGTTGCAGCTCTGGTTTGCTTCCAAAGTTGGCCATATCAGCTGAAGGAGAACAGGAGGATTCTGCTGGCTTAGTAGGACCTCGGGAGGAACAGGAAAAGCCTGTATTTGTGAGTGAGGAAGTAGTGCAAGATGAACCTGAAGTAACCACTCCAGGAAGTACGATCAGCAGCTCCACACTGTCAGGTAATCCACAGCGGGTCTCTTGTGACATTAGAAACAATGGTAGGCCTTCTTTGTGTAGCAGTAACATTCATGGATTTAAAAGACAGGTATTTCAGAACTGCTTTAAAAAATAGCTATCCTAAGAGAGGTCTGGTTTGGGCTTAGGCTCAAGCTAGTAAAATCTTGTGAAAGTATGTATGAAATTTTCAACATTTTTGGAAACACCAACATGTGGAGTTATCCCACAGAATCTGGAGGACTTCTCGGCAAGTGAATGAAACAGTGACTTGACCGTTGAGCCTTTGCAGGATCCTTCTGTGGCGAGCAGGAGTCTTGAATCCTTTGAGCACTTAAAGTGTTATTTTTATCTTTTATTTTATTTTTGAGCATTCTGGAGTTGTTCCAGTGGGCCTGTTTTACTGTTCTCCATGCTATACCATTGTGTGGTTTTAATCAAGACATCTTGGTGACACACAGTTTTCACAATTGGTAGGATTGTCTTTGACTTGTGGAAGTCATTTTTGTCATTAGGAGTCTAAAAGAAAGTGCTGTAAACCATTCCTTTCTTAATTTATTTGCTGTATGCTTCCCTCTTCCATCTGAAGTATTTACATGAGTTTCAGTAGGCTCCAGGGCCCTATCATCTTGCTTGATTTATACTTTCAAGCGAGAGCTTTGTGTAACTATTTGGAACTCCTGATACTTAACACAGATCTAGGCCTATATAGGTTCCATTATTGTCCATAAATAGGTTCCAGTTGCCTTCTCTACACATTTACCTCTCTTCAGCTTAATTTGTATCTCAAGGAGTTTTCCCAAGATAGCCCTTTCTATTCCCCTACTCCTGCTTTCCCTTGTAGTTAACATTTTCTTTCCCCTTCCTCCTCTCCATTTCTGGAAAGATAAATTTCCTCAGGCTCATCCAGCTATACAGCCATTTCCATCTCCTTCTCTTGGCAAAAGTCTTGGCTGTGTTGTATTCCAGGTCTTGCTCACTGCTTGTCTTATAGTGTTGGCCTTAGCATAGCAGTCACAGTGATAACTCAAAGTGATCCACTTCTGTCAGTTGGCACTTAATAATTTCTTTTTTTTTTTTTATTGGTCCATTATCAATGCGATACTCAGTGACTTTAAACTAAGTGGGAATTTCTGTGCTGTGTCTTTGAATAGGCAACCTGCCCTTGGTGTGTAAGCCTTTACGGTTTTTTAAATTGTCTGAAACATCGTTGTCCTTCCTCCATTCAGTGTTACTGAAGTTCATTACCTATGATAGACTAAACCAATGTAGTTGTAATGCTGACTTTAGTGGTGCCAGGTATCCTTCTGCTATGTGGTTCAAAATCACCGAAAGAATAACAGCCATGATAATAATTTAAGAAATTATGCTCGGTATTCTAATGACTTTTGGAAAACTTGTGAAGGTGATAGCAATTTATGCAGGATGAGAGCCTTTCATTTACTTTAGGAGGAGTTCATGTGAAAAATAGATGTATGCTTAAGTTGGTGAGTGCTGCATATAGAAATACCAAACTTGCTTCATTTTTCGTCAGTGGCTACAAAAAACCTGCTTCAATTCATTTTGTTAGCATTTATTCATTCTTTAGTGCAGGAAAACTACTCAGATTTCTATAATTTTGTTTAATGAACTTGAAAGAAAAAATCCTATGTTACAGTTGTACCATTTCTCCTCCCTGACCCTCAGTTTTCCCTCAATGTGTTTGTCCTTTCTTCTTTGTACAGTTGGCAGTTTTTCAGAGCACTTAGATCAGATAAACGGAAGAACTGAGAGTGTGGACAGTAGAGATAACTCCTCAAAGCCACCCAATGAAGTTGCGTCTCACATGGCTCGCCAACGATTAGAAAGCACAGAGAAAAAGAAGATCTCTGGAAAAGTCACAAAGTCCCTTTCTGCGAGTGCTTTGTCCCTCATGATCCCAGGAGGTAGAGATAAATCTTTTTGTTTCAATTGTTATGATATATGCCTATCTGGTGGTGTATGACATAAATGCAAGATTTTGGAGAGGCCAGAGTAAATTCTGTCACGCTTTTTCTGTCGTTCATGTGCATTGCTAGATGGTGCAGTCTTGTCAGTGAGTTACAGTGGTCGCATTACAGGTTCGACCATGCGCATGCACAGCAGGATGCAGGATTCAGTCTTTGGCCCATCATACAGTAGGGATGTAGCTTAAGCTGTAAGTAGTTCTCTGTATGCAGCTGCAAGAATAGCTGTTTGTTGCAGCAGCACTTTCAGCCTTACTACGTCTTTCTCTTCTCCCTTAAGGAAAGGTGATAAGCCAGAAAGATTAACTGAGCATGGTACAGACACTGTAATTACGCAGCCAAGAAACACTCCAGAGTTAGTCATCAGTTTGTACTCTAGTAGTTCTTTCACAGTTGTCAAGCAAGAATCACTAAATTCAGAGATGATACATACTGAGTTACTTCCTTTCAGTTGCTGAGTTACTTTCTTTCAGTTTAATCTCAGCATTGTTCTATAAAATACAGTTAGCTTTACTTACACCTAAAATGTTGTCGTCATATCTGTATTAACCAAAATCTTATACATTAGCTGCACCTACTGTCCAAAAAGACCTATGTTATTCGTATTTATCCATGAAGTAAACTAAAACAACATCCAGCCTTTATTCCTGACCTGAGCCATATAGCTGAGAGTCATAGGGCATGTCCCAGACACAGTAAAAGGCAGAGTGCAGGAGATCTGGGCCCGTTTCAGGGCTACAAGGTGACAGTGACAGCCGCCCTTGGGGCTTGGCTGTTCTGTGGGATTTCAGTGTTGATCTAGTGATACTGATCTCTTGGAGCTTCTGATGACTCAGATTCAGGGAGTAGTGCTTCTGCTGTCAAAGTGTATCTGCCTTCACATGACATGGCATGGAACACCAAACCTGGATTGCATTCCTTTGCAGAGCTGTCACGCTGTTACAGTCACCAGAGTATGTTTTATGCTGCTGCAGCATAATGAGCACAATAATGAGCACATAATGATCTCAATAATGAGCACATAATGATCTCAAAACAGTGAAATAAAATGAAGCTGTAACTGGTACTGTTGTTGCAAGAAATTTTTGTGTTCGTACATGGTGTAGCAGAATGTAGAAGTGGGGCCTTGTTATAAGCATTGAGTTACTGTCCTATATACCAGTATGTGGTTTAATTACATTAGTCTTTATCTGTATATATATATATATATATAACTGAAACGAAATAAAAGCCAAAAGCAGCACAAACCAAACAACCCCAAACTCAAACTAGTGCTTTATTTATCATTGCTGGATGATTTGGGGGATGGTTTTGGGTGTACTCGTCAAATAATACCTGCTACCAAACTCTGTTTTGTTTTTTTTGTTTTATGAGTATTTGTTAGGAAGAGGCTGGAATTGTTCTTTGAAAGTTAGCAATGAATGTATTTCCTTTCTAAAAGGAAACACGCGTAACAAGGCAGCCCTTTCATTAAAAAATGCACTTTACAGGGAAAGATGTTCAGTTTTAAGATCTGATTGTTGGTTAAACAAGTAGGATAAACGCTGATGGAGGAGGAGAGTGTTTTATTCAAAGACAGTGATAAATTTTGTCATAAAATCAAGTACATTCTCTGTTCTGTGTCTGTATTTGTGTGTGCTCGGAGTGTACTTCGAATAGTCAGCTTTTTTTTCTTCCAGATGTGTTTGGTGTTTCTCCTTTGGGAAGTCCTATGTCTCCTCATTCCCTATCATCTGATCCTTCATCCTCCCGAGATTCATCTCCCAGCCGTGATTCATCAATTGCTGCTCCAAGTCCTCATCAACCAATAGTAATTCACAGTTCAGGAAAAAAGTACGGTTTCACCATTCGAGCAATCAGGGTTTACGTGGGTGACAGTGATATCTACACTGTACATCATATTGTTTGGGTAAGATAATACATTTTTTTTTGCCTATATTTAGCCACAGAAAACTGTAATGATGGATTTTCTTTTGAATTTTATACCTGTGGTATCTGTTGACTCTTGCTACGTAAATCATGATGCTGTGTCAAACAATTTGCTTGGAATGAAATTCGTGCCTGTACACAATGATGGCGTTGACTGTAGGAACAACACAAGCTACCACATATGATGATGCCCTTCCGCATGGTTCTGCACTTTCCCTTTTGGAAAGTTTGGCAATTGTGAGTAGCCATGTGTAAGTTCAAAGTGCTATGGCTTAGAAATCCAAAGGGTTGGTGCAGCCCCTCTTTGATTGAAGGCAGTATCTGTGCGGCCAGGAGATGGTAAACAGAAATAGTTGAAGTACCAGGGGAGTCTATTAAACTGCATCAATTAAGGGATTGATGAAATAGCAGTATTTTACTAGACAAAAGTTGGCTGATCATCAAGCACTGGCTTTCTTTTGTGTAGAAATGTATAAATCATTTGGAATTGTGAATACTTTTGAGGGCTAGGCATAGAAAAAAGACTTTACTGTCTTGAGTAAATCCTGTATTTTTCATTCTTTCTTCACAACTAATTTCAAGTGGGAGACAGTCTAAAGGAAAAGGCAGAAGTTCTTTCATTGGTTTTCAGCCTCCTTAATTGTAAAATAAATACATATTTGTGTAAATATACATGCATTTTTTATTTTATAATTGAGGTTGATAACATTGTGTGTTTGGTATCGTTTGTATATTATACATGCATAAATATTGTGTGTGTATAAAATATTCAAAATACTTTAAGTAATTTTGAAAAGTTGATTGCCACAAATATCAAAAGCTTTGAAGTTTTGTACGGTGCTTTGTTTTAAATACGTGTTTTAGTTTTTGAAGTAGCAATGCTACTGATGTGGTAGTGTATTACTCATTTTTCATTCATGTTTTTTACCGCTCAGACCTATTAATCCATCAAGCACATTGAATGTAGAGGAAGGGGTACATTTGAGAATGGAATAAATACAAAAATTGGTTTTCTTGCCACTGGTGTAGCATTGCCATTAGTGAAAGGAAGAGAATAAAATGGTACACTGCAGTAAAATTGAAACCTTGGCTTTTTTCAAGACACTGTAGGTTTCTTGGGATTAGTTCAGTAAGCATCATAAGCTTCAGTGGTAGGTGCATGCCTTAAAATTCTTCAATTACAATAAATTATTTAACACCTCTTCAGAACAATTTGAAATTCAGTTTGGTTTGGTCCATCATCCCCTTTGTGATGTACTGTTTCCTCTAATGGGCAGCCTGGTGAATTTGAAGCAAATGAAAGCAATCCTTAACTATATGGTGGAGTTAATTTTTATCATGATTAAGGTACTTCATATGAGCACTGTGTTAATTACTTCAGTATTTCTCAGTGTCGCGTGCTAAAAATCTTGATTCAATTATAACCATGGGGAGTGAGTCACCCCTTCTCTGTCATGCATAAAAATTGCCCTGCTGTACAGATCTTCCATAATAACAGTGGCAACAAGCAGTGTTTCAGTGAGCTTTGAAACACCTCATGTAAGTATGAAGTTTGAGTAGGGTAGTTGATGGTGAAATGGCTGGTCTCATTTTTTTTTTTCTTCCTTTATATAACTTTATATCTGTAAGTTTTCTTTACTACCGACTGATGTAGAAGGTGTTCATTAAACAAAGTCTGATCTTTAAAGGTTAAACAGGGGTCCATTTTGTACATATTTCTCTTCATCTCTGATTTCCAGAATGTGGAAGAAGGAGGTGCGGCTTACCAAGCAGGTTTAAAAGCTGGAGACCTGATAACTCATATCAATGAAGAGCCAGTGCATGGTCTTGTTCATACAGAAGTCATTGAGTTGTTGATAAAGGTAACTCTGGAAGAGCTGGGATACAAAAGTGCTTGCTGTTTTGACAGCAAGCACTGACAGCAGAGGGGGTTGGGGGATTGTGTTGATTTCCATTAGAGATCAGTTACTGGATTTTGAAGTTGTTAAATACAAGTTCTAAGGTACTATAGCAAGCGCGGCTCTGAAGAAAGGTCAGTGACCTCATGTATCCTGCTATGATTTGAGTTTTTCTGCAACAAACTGGCACTGCTGCTGAAATAGCTGAAATATATGACACAAAGAGATATCCATATCTCTCAAAAAATTTGTCATTTTCAAGCACTTTTTTAATTCCTCCGTCTTCAGTAGGTAATTCAGGCTTTTGATGATGAAGCTACTTCTTGTTTTCTCCTTTTAAAGTGAAATCAGTGAGGAAAAGTGATAACAAGGAATATGAAATATTTCCTGACTACTGTACATGAACTTGCCTTTCATAATCTTAAGGCCCAAAATGTTTTTGTCTCATATGTGGCTAGAGATGTAGAACAAGAGCTGCTTTGCTTAATGAAGTTT
The DNA here is from genome assembly GCA_025447955.1 of Psilopsiagon aurifrons. Taxonomy (NCBI): domain Eukaryota; kingdom Metazoa; phylum Chordata; class Aves; order Psittaciformes; family Psittacidae; genus Psilopsiagon; species Psilopsiagon aurifrons. The sequence continues at coordinate 42,392 of JAOEHY010015342.1, forward strand.
TGATCCTACAGTTGGACTTCTATGAATATTCTATCATATTTGTCTCATGTGGAGTTTTCCAAGAGCTATCCTATTAGAAAATGATAGGTTTTCCTTAAAAACAAGCCCCTAACTTTTTAAATGAATAATAGTGTCTTAGCTTTTCACTATAGCTCATTGTATTGCAGGTTTTATGGGCTCTTGTAAGCATAGACAAACATAGGTTAGAATTATTTTAGACAGCTGTATATTAATTTCCTATATTATTAACAATTTATGGTTACATGCAGAGCTTTGCCTGTTAAAGGAACTACTTGATTACAATGGAAGATCAGAAAGAAGTGAAGTAATGGGGAAATAAGAATAGCTGAGGAAAGATGCAAAATGCAGTTTTCCTTAAGTCTTTTATTTTCCTTCTCTGAAACCAGGAAAAGCTTCCAAGTTTTCCAATTTTATAAGAAAAGTGTAAGAGAAAATTCTGTAATTTTAGGGCAGTTGGGTGTGTACTTGTTTTCTGTGTCAGATACAGAAAAAGAGAAATATAACAACCCTGCACAGTACTTACAAGGGTAAACTCAGAATGAGAAATGATTGAGTGTGCTGTATTGTAAATTAATTTGGGCTGTTGGAATTCCTTTGAAAAGAAGTTCACTGTTGTGAAATATAGTGGTGGGCAGGACACGTGGATTTTAAAACATAATATGGATATTTCCAGTTGGTTTTATTGAGTCGTCTATTCATGCAAATGGTCCTAAAAGGCTTAATTATATTTATTATCTCTTTTGAATCATAGAGTGGTTAGGGTTGGAAAGGACCTTAAGATCATTTAGTTCCAACCCCCCCAAGATAAAAAAATTGTTTGGGATTCATACTGTCAAGTTCTCCGTCATCACTGTAACAGTTGGCATTCTGAGGCGTGAATGGCAAGTGAATGGACCACTGGGCAGTGACAGCTGTGCTTTGTGGCAAGCTTTCTGTAGAAGCTTTCATCTTTAAGAAACTGCAGTCTTGGTCTTCTCCTGTATAGCTACAATTGCTGGAATTCCTTCTTGTCCTGAAGCTGAAATGCAGGAAGTTGAGGAGATTTGGCAAAATTTAAGAATTGTCCAACCATCATTTATCTGATGTAAATTGCACTGGCAATGTCTGTACAGGGCTTCGTACAGTAACACTTCTTAACTTTGACGATTAAGTTCTTTCTCATTGCATTCACATTGATGGCGTAGCTTCAGTTTTAGGGAAGGTTGTCCTGTATTGCTCATTAAAGGTTCCTCCTCCATTTTGGCAGAGTGGTAACAGAGTCTCGGTAATGACAACCCCTTTTGAAAATACTTCAATCAAGACAGGACCTGCCAGGCGATACAGCTACAGGAGCCGAATGGTCAGGCGCAGTAAGAAAACCAAGAAGAAAGAGAGTTTAGAGAGGTGAGTAATGCCTTTGTCTCACATTTATGTGTGTGTCTATATAACAATTAGTATGAAGTGTGAAGTTAATACAGTTCTCTTCCTTGTCTTCTCCATCCTTTTACTTTCTTCTGTGAGATCCTATGGTTGTAACATGTCCTTCCAATTCTATTTTGCCTAAATTAGATTTGTTAAAATAACCCCTAAAAATTTTGTGTGGCATACCCGTAGATAAGAGGAAGGAAGTGAGTAACTGAGATTGCATCTTAATTTGATTTCCCTTTTTGTACTTGTTCAGTTAAACTTCCGAGTGCTAAGTTTATGGACATTTTTAGTTTGATGATACACATCACTACTAGTTTCTACATATTTCTTCAGTTTTGGTGGGCTCTTAAATTAAGAAAATTTAAGATTTATACTCATAAGGAGTTAACTATTCTTCTGAATTACAGTGAGTAAATTTTAGTACAGATCTAGTTACAATATCGATCCCAACTATTGGCAGATCAGGGTATATTCTAAACATCATCTTCTATACTGTGGTCCTTTGCTTTCATGTAAGCATTAATTTGATAGCTGCTTTTCTGAGGTAATGGAAGGAGGAAGCAGTGTTGGTTTTTCAGAGTTCTGCCTGATAGTATCTTCTGTGCATCTTCTGATTAATGCCATGCTCTTCTCATACTAGGAGAAGATCTCTCTTTAAAAAGCTGGCCAAGCAACCCTCTCCTCTTCTTCACACCAGCAGAAGTTTCTCCTGCCTGAACAGATCACTTTCATCAGGGGAGAGCTTGCCTGGATCCCCAACCCACAGTTTATCTCCTAGGTCACCAACCCCAAGCTGCCGCTCTACTGACTTTCCATCTGGTGAGTGCGAAGGACTGTAGGGCAGAGGAAGAGGATGTGATGTGTATTCTCTGTGTGAGTCCCCCAGATCTGTTATACTCTGCTAAGAGTAGCCAGTTCTGACAAGCATAATAATAAATCAGATGGTTTCTGTTTGGAAAAGGATAAAAGATTCCTGATGCAAAATCAAGGTTCTTTTCATGATGTAGTAGCACCTAAAAGGCTTCTAGGTTTGTCCTAGAGTTTAAATCCAAGTCCAGTGCTGTAAGTTGAGTAATAAACAATTCAAGATCTCAGTAAAAGGTAGAATCTTGCCTAGGAGAGGCTGATTGAGAAAAGAATGAAATTGAAGAAAAGGTTGCTATATGGGGGAACTAGCGTGGGCACTCATAAATGCAAATTTATTGCTGATAAGATAGGCTGGATGCTGAAATATGTATTTTTCTGTCTCCTAAAAGTCTGCTGCTTCTTCCTGTTTTATTTCTGACATTATTTTAGTGTGTACTTAAATTTGACTGCTGTTGTATGATCCCTTTGGCAAACATAAATCATTTGGAAAGCCTTGATCATCGCTGTGAAGTGCCAGAAAGCATTAGCTATTCTATTTAAATAATAAGTGGTAATTTAAAAGGGGTGAGGAGGAGAGGACGAAAGAGACAAATAGCAACGTAATTGGATTGATAAGGCTTTTACTGTCCAGCCACTCAAAACCTTCCAGATTTTGCAACATTGTGAGAGCAAATGGCACATAAGCTTTTTGAACTGGTGCAAGTTCAGTCTCTTACAGAGCATTTAGATAAGATTCAAAAATCCTGCTAATCTTTGTTTGTTTGTTTGTTCTTTTTATAGGTACTAACTCTTCCCAGAGTAGCTCCCCTAGCTCAAGTGCTCCCAATTCTCCAGCTGGTTCAGGGCACATAAGACCCAGCACTCTTCATGGCTTGGGTCCAAAGCTTGGTGGGCAAAGATACAGGTCAGGAAGACGCAAATCAGCTGGCAGCATTCCTCTCTCTCCTCTTGCACGGACACCTTCTCCAACACCCCAGCCAACGTCCCCTCAGCGATCTCCATCACCATTGCTAGGACATTCAATTGGAAACACAAAAATAGCTCAATCTTTTCCTAGCAAAATGCACTCTCCTCCAACTATTGTAAGGCATATTGTTAGGCCAAAGAGTGCAGAGCCACCAAGATCTCCACTATTGAAGAGAGTCCAATCTGAAGAGAAACTTGCTCCCTCTTACGGCAGTGATAAGAAGCACTTATGTTCGCGAAAACACAGTCTGGAAGTGACCCAAGAAGAAGTGAATAGAGAGATATCCCAGAGGGAGGTAACTCTTCAGAGCTTAGAGGAGAATGTAAGTGATGTGCCATCACTCACACGAGTCAGGCCTGCAGAGCAGGGCTGCTTGAAACGACCCATCTCCCGAAAATTAGGTAGGCAAGAATCCGTCGATGAGCTAGACAGAGAGAAGTTGAAGGTCAAGATAGTTATGAAAAAGCAAGATTTTGCTGAAAAAACACATTCTGCTGTACATGAATGCAGCACTGAACCAGAAAATCCCAATTCCTTAAGACTGGAAGAAAGAGACAAAAAAGCATTCCAGAAGGTTTTAGAAAGATCAAATCAGTTTGAAACAAAAATTGTTGCTTTGGAGACCCAGTCAGCTGGTGGCATACTCAAAGACACCCTTCAAAAGAATGCGAACTTGAGATCAAATGATGGCGTTGCTTTAGATGCACAGATGCTGTGTCATGGGCCTCTGCCTAATGAACTTGGTTATATTTCTTACGACTTCAAAAGAATTTCCCCTCCATGTACACTGCAGGATGTTCTACCTCAGTCCACTGACAGGATGCTAAATGGAAAGGGAGAAAACATAGATAAAAATGTACCAACAAAAGAATTTGTCAAATTTGAAAGATTAGATGGTAAACTTGTAAATATTGATTATCTTAGGAAGAAAATGTCCATTGAAGAAAAAGATGACAGTGTCTGTCCCATGCTAAAACCTAAATTGACATCAAATGTTCATGAATGCCTTCAACTTAATGCAGGAAGACCCATAAATGTACAGCAGGACTCCACTGCAGTTGCTGATGGTAGAGCTTTTATTGGCAGTGCACATGCTGCTCAGATTAACTCAGTTTCTTTTGTTCCTCTCAAGACCTTGAATGGCCGAGCAGACATGAGTGTGGAAAAGTCAGCCCTTATTTCCACTGAGACTCCTGTCAGAAAAAGTCCCTCAGAATATAAACTTGATGGGAGGTCTGTTTCCTGTTTGAAGCCAATAGAAGGCACACTAGACATTGCCTTACTTTCTGGGCCACAGGCTTCGAAGACTGAACTGCCTTTATGCATTCTGTCAGAAGGACAGAGCAGCAGCAGTGATGGGGGATCTCCTAAACGCCCAGCACCACAAGGGAGTGGTGGGAAGGCAGAACTGACCTGTCAGAAAGAGCAGTTGTTAAGCTGTTCAAAAGCTGGCAAAGTCAGTGTATCAGAGCCTCAGATTTTGCAAACAAGCAAGAGTTCTCCAAATTTGCCACTCACCCCTGTGGCTGCAGAAGTACTGACAGAGAAAAAGGTTTCTAGCTCAGCTACTAAAGGCAGTATTTCTGTTGCTGACACTGTTCAAAAGAAAGACATCTCCCCTTCAAAGCAGAAGGACAGTTCAACGGAGGTGAAGTCATGTGTTACTCAAAGTCAGAGCGTTAAAACTACTCAGACATACTTCAAATCTTCTGCTGCCCAAAGCACTCCTGAAGGAAAAGAGAAGCAAATGCAAAAGGAGTTGCCTGCCAAACAGCCAGTGGCCCAGAGAAGTTGTGAGCCTATTTCTGCAAAGGTGGAGGTGATCAGAGAGCCATCTCTGAAGGTGTCTGTCTCGGATGTCCTGATAACGAGCTATTCGAAAAGCAGTGAAAAAAATTGCGCTGATTTTGCCGTTCCACCTCAGATGCAAGGAAAAATGCAGGCAGCTGGCCACAAGGCCCAGCCTAAGGGTGTTAGAGAGGTGCTGAAACAGCGAGGTACAGATGACAGCAGTGTTGCTAGTAGTTTCACGGAAAGGGATATAACCAAGCAGAAAGTTCTCATTGAGTCAAAGAAAACTATTGCAGAGTCAAAGATTGAAGCTCTTCCATCCAGACGGCCTGTGCAACCCTTGATGGACTGTGGTCTGAAAAATGAAAAGTCTGCACCAATTTCCTCTGTGCAGAAAGACAATGCCAAAGATTCAGCAACAAAAGATCAGAAACAGCTCACTGATGTAAGGCTTCATACTACTGAGAAAGAGGAGTCCAGCCAAGTTCCTCAGCAGCTGCTTAGCACTTCAAGCTTCCCTGCTGTGAGAGATGCTGTAAGCAGAAAATGTACTGTAGATGTTCATGTAGGTGTTCAAGAACATGTGAAGCCTGCTGCCATCCATGTGGAAAGCAGCAGTAATAAACACAGGCCAGCCTCTGATGCAAGTTCCTCTAAGGCTAAGTACTTGGATAAACAGACACTGTCACAAAAATCATTCACTCCAACCATAAAAGAAAAAGAAACTACTATTCAGGCGTCTACCAGCGCCCGGAAAGATGGGAAACATGCCAGTAAAAATGTGCTAGATCCCCTTTCTTCTGTTTTGGGCTCTGTGAAAAAAATTACCACTGAACATGGGCAGGCCGAAAGGCCTGTGAGTTTCGAGCATGGCTCGGTAGCCAACCTCCAGATGAGCAGCATGACTCCTGACACCAAACCCAAATCTTTGACTGTCAGCCTCATATCAGCAGGCCCAGAGAGTTCTAAGCAGGTGCAGAGGCAAGAACCAGGAGGCTTGAGGGGATGTGCTGATCAAAAGCAACTTCACCTCAGTGAAAAACAAACCATGTCTCCAAAGTTTTCCACTGTGAAAGACCCTCCCTTGAGCAAACAGGCAGACAGGAGTCCTAGTGCTGAGATGATCTCTGCAGACACAAGGCCCGAAGGAAAAATACGCACTGACGCACTTTATGTTCAGCTTGACAGTGGGAAAGTAGAGCCTACCCTTTGCCTCATGAACTGCGATGCCAGAGAGCAAGGAGCAGAAAAAACAACTGCAAGTAGCAAAAGCTCTCAAGATTCAAAAGGGAAGGGACAAGTTAATCAAAAACAGCCAGAGGATGCAAACAAACAGATCACATTAAAGCATTTATCAGCTGCCAGCGGGCAGAGTTCTTGTCGTGTGGCTGCAACACCGGGAAAGTCGCTGACTTGTTCAGCGAGTTTCTCTGAATGTAGACAAGAAGTCTCTGTTTTGTCTTCAGTGAGGAGTGATGCATCTTCTACAAAGGTTAAAGCAGGCTCACCTGAGCTTCCTGCAGCCTGCAAGGAACTAAATAAGAAAGGCACCTCTTCCGCAGGGGGCAGTAAGGCAGAAATGACTAAAAGTGTTTCACTGATGGCCTTGCACAGTGTTGCTGTTGTAGCAGAAGCCCACCACCCTGCTTCAAACCTTGGGGGAAAGCCTGGAAATCAAGAAAAGTCTTCTTCTGTTAACACTGGGGATGTAAAGGGAAAAGACGCTGTTCAGACTCAGCAGTCTGCTTCAAGAAAACAGAATGTAGGTAAAGATCTATCCAGATCAGCAACCACACCTGACCGCCCTAACGCACTTTCTGACGACAAAGATTCAGCTCGGCAGCGGCGAGGAAAGGAAGCTCCGCGGAGCAGTCCTCACAAAAAATCCTGTTAACTGTAAGACCTGGCCGGGGTGTATTGAAAACTTGCTGAACTAATGTCAATATATTGGACTGCCTTTAAACCAGCACTGTGTCTTGTCTTTGTGCTGCGAAGCTTTCATGTCACTGAAGAGCGAGAATAAGGGGATATATAAAAACAGAACTCTTCTTTTTTTCCTTCTTTTTTTTTCTTCTTTTTTTTTTTTTTCGAAATGCCTTCCCAATTGTAACCGGTAAAACTGTTACCATATAGTATTTGTACAAGAATACCTTTACAGCTGAGAGCTGTTGAAGAAAAGGTCTCCTCTGTAAATACCTAGCAATGTGTTTGGGGTTTGAATGTAGCATATATACTTTGCTGCTGACTGCATTGTTTACTCTTCCCTTTTTTAAGATAGTTGCTTTGCCACTTATTTGCCATGTTCAAGTGTAAAACCAAATTATTAGAACTCTGTCCTCTGACATGGACATGCACAAGCATTGGTCTGAGTGGAAAACAAAACCAGGCCACATTTTTACTTACTAAAATCCTAGCTAGAGGTTAAAAAAATACTAGCAGAGAATAAATACAGTGACTTATTGTGAGTTTTTACATGTATTTTTAATAATCTAATTTTGATAGTACTGTACCTGATTGACTGATTCACCAGGTCTAACACAAGACCTAACTGCGTCTCCCTACTGCACAAAGCCTGTCTCTTGGAGTAGGTGTCATTAAAGCTGCAGGAGGACCACTTGATTATGAAGGCATCCCAGCAAGAGTTGTGTTCTCTGGGGAAATGATGGTTCTCATCTTGTCTGTTGGGAGTGTGTTCGGTGACCTTCACGTCAGACTAGGCTGAGAATGAAGCACACGCAGTGTGCTTCATTTCTGCTGCAGTTCTCTCTTGAGTTCCCTGAGCTGTTTTGAATTCCGACCCTTACAGTGTGAGGCACAAGTATAAGCACATGACTTGCAGTACTAGTATGTTCATCCTTGGTTTTAGTACATTTAGAGAATACATATTTTCATGGCATATAGGTCTGCATAGTTAGCTTCATACAGTTTAGCTTTTTTTTTCTGTTTTACAACAAGGTAAAAAGGAAAAAAAAAGCTGGTTTACTATCATTTTCAAAAACATTCAGGACATTGATAAGTTTTAATACATAGCTGGGGCCTTACATTGTAGACTTAACTTGCTATTTTTAGCAGGTGATTCTGGGTTTCACATTCATTTCTAAATGCATTGAGTAGCTCCATACATTTCATACAACAATCTCTTTATTTGTATGCAAAAAAAAATACTGTAATTATAAAAGAAGCATTTTGTAACAAAGGAACCTGTTGGAGCTATTTGGTGCTAGAATGTGACTGTCTTTTTACTTTTGCTAAGCCTTATTTAAATTTTGTATACTGTGGAACATGTAGACTTTAATCATTTTAGCATGGAGGTGTTCAGTTTGTTTTGAAGGATGAAAGGTAAAATTTGAAACAGAAGCACTACAATGTGCCCTTGCAGATGCATGTTTTCTAATGATTGGGATCAGTAGAATGGTGGTTTTGCTTATGTCTGTTATATGTGCCCACAGTAGAGCTAGGCCCTTCCTGTTTTGTCAGAGCTTATGGATTGTCTTTCTGTCTCAAAAGCTAGAAAATTATTCATAAAAACAGTGTAATCTTGACTTGGAGGTTTGTATAACAGCTGACAGTGTGCAGAATTAATTTCCCTCTGGTGAAAACTCTATTATACTGATTAGTTGAGTTAGATTACAGCAAACCTCTCATGGAAAGATAATATCACAAACAAGTCCTTCAGATTTTTCATGTGGCACTAGTACATTCATACTGCCTTTGATGCATGCACAGAGGAGCTAGTGAACAATGGATTACGTTTCTTGGGCAGTTTTAAAGATAAAATGGTCTCAACATTTACAGTTCATCTGTGCTTTGGCAGTTACTACAAATGAATGCTAATGCACTTCAAAATAACATTTCTGTCTGGAAGGTATTTCTTAGTTTACAGTCTTACGCATTTTTTCAGCTATCCTTTTGTTTCCTTTAAAGTACATCTAGCTTTTTGTTTACAGTAACCTTTATGTATATTTTGTATAGCTCATCATCACTTCTGACAACTAAGTTCTTTGCATTTTGGAAGTGTAACAGTGCTTAAGCTTGTGTTATGTAGTACCTGTTTGTTGGTGTTTACCTTATCGGTGAGCTGTTAGAGATCCTCCTGCCCGTGTTCTACTTGGTCAGTCTTTATGTGATTGTAGATCAGATGTGTTCTTTTGTAGACTTCCTGCTGTAGATTCCTCAGCTTACAAAAAAAAAAAAAAAAATCAAGAAAAAAAATTGTTAGGGTCTGTGCAATAAAGTGTTTGCAGTCTTATTTTCTCTAAGAAACTCCTTATGGATGTCATAATTGTTATATATTGAACACAATTATTTATACTTACGCAGTTGGATAACATTGAAATAAAAATTCAGCATGAAACGCTGTTGTGTTAGCATTTCTCCTTGAACTGTTTTCATTCCTGTAACTTAGGACCCATCTCTTCTGTGCTTGGAGGCAGACAGTTTTGTATTCTTTCCTTTGGGGCCAGCTCAGTGCACCCTTTAAAGTACATGCTGCCAAGGATTTTGCATGAGGAAATGCAGTTCAGTCTGGAGACAGAGGGGGGGCTGCATGGCTGACTACCTTGTTTCAGTGGATGAAACTGCTGATGCGCTCTTGATAGGTAGGCACATGGCTATGCTGGACAGAATACCCTGACCAGTAAGTTAACAATGTTGGCAGGCTGTAATGTGACATAATGGGTATCATCCATTACAATAGGAGCAGTGTCTATTAAAATGTATTTGTCTTTGTTATTCCATTGCTGGTTGCTCTGCATAGCTGCCTGGCAGGAATTTAGTTTTGTTCACATTTGCTGTTGCATTTTTTTCTCTGTGTTTTCCTCTCTACAAAACTCATGCAGTAGCGTTACAGCATCACTTTTGCTGCTTTGCTCCCTGTTTCAAAGTAGTAGCTGAGGGGAAGTGGCAGGTCACCCTCAAACTTTCCAACTTGCTGCCACCCAGCAGAAGGTAGATAGTCTGCAAACCCAGTGCTCGGCAAGGAGGTGTGATGAGTCTAGGAGGGGAGAGCAGCAGGGGGGAAGGCAGCCCAGAGGATGCGAAATGATCAGAGTTAAGGACTGGCTTGCTGTGCAATCCCTGGCTGTGGACAGCGGCAAACACCTTTGTCCAGGGAGACATAGAAACCTGTGTGCCCTGAGTAAGTCTCCATAGAGTTTGTGGCCACAGGTAAGGGGTATGTGTTGAGGAAGAAATCAGGGGAGATAGTTTACTGGTACTGTCTGGCATGGCCTGTCATCCTCACATCTACTGTTGTAAGAAGAGATGGCACCTCGCCTGGAATGGGAATGGTTTCGTGGTCTGAAAGGGAAATGTGAGCACCTTTTTTCAGCGCTGAACTCCCAGTATGCAGTGCTCCCTTAGACTGCATGTTTTCTTCTTGCACAGTTTGCAAGACTCAGCAAGGATGTCAAGGTTTGATTTAGATGGTAGCTCAGACAAAATAAATCATAGGACATGAAGATACTGGAGGGTATACAGACACATGGTCCAGTTCATGGCTTGGGATTTTTTTTTTTGCTGACTCTATTTGTAGTCCAGTATTGTGATTAGCACTGACTATCTCAAACTCCCAGACATCAGGGGGATGGGTTTGTATGACCTGAGGATGGGAAGCGATGCTAGGGGTTGTGGTTCAAGCTGCAAAGAGTTGAGAACATCAGGAGGAGTGGAGAAAGCTGAAGAGTAAGAAGACTTAATGTAGGTAAGTTCTAGTACACAGTAAACCCTTCAAAATGTAGATGTGAGTTAAATACAGGGGCAAGAGGATGATTGAGAGATCTGGAGAAGGATGTCATGCTGCTGGGGGAGAATTTCTGTAGTGGTTGCCAGATGAGGAGTTGTGGTATGAGTGTTTGCAAAGGGATCTTGCCTGCTCTTTTTCGAGGTGCAGGCAAGACCAAGGAATAAGAAAGTTTGTAAAAGGTGCATCATAGAATTAGGGTTGGAAAGGACCATAAGATCACCTAGTTCCAACCCCCCTGCCATGGGCAGGGACACCTCACACTAAACCATGCCACCCAAGGCTATGTCC
>JAOEHY010015343.1:0-43850 GCA_025447955.1 Psilopsiagon aurifrons
CACACAATACTCCAAGTGAGGTCTCACAAGAGCAGAGTAGAGGGGCAGGATCACCTCCCTCGACCTGCTGGTCATGCCCCTTTCGATGCAGCCCAGGATACGGTTGGCAAGTGCACACTGCCGGCTCATGTTCATTTTTCCATTGACCAACACTCCCAAGTCCTTCTCCGCAGGGCTGCTCTGAATCTCTTCTCTGCCCAACCGGGAGCTGTGCCTTGGATTGCTCTGTTTTCTGTGTTTACCTTGGATTTTCTGGGGTACCTTAAAATCACCGAAGACCTCTGTATATTTTCAGCATGTTTTATGTGATGACTTGATGTGATGGTATTTATAAGCCTGTATTACATTAATCAGTTATTGATCTAATGGATTGACTCTCTACCTAGTTACTTTTCAACCTGAATTGTGTTCAGTCCCATCTATATTCATAATCTCTATCTGATCAGTAAAACAGACCATGGTAAAAGCTGTGTAAGAAAGCTTCCTTCTTTACTAATTGGACTAGACTTGGAAACCAGAGGCTCTCCTGGGAGCATTGCCTGTTTTCCTCATAATTATTTGCATATTCAGTTCAACAGCAAAACAAGACTGTAATTGTTCAGTTCAGAAATTAGAAGCTTCTTATCATGTACCTCAGTCAGAAGAAAACATGTGCAATCGCTACATCAGTGCCAAACTGTACTAATCCAGTACTACCTGCACTAATTTAGGATTAGGAAGTGTATTAAACAATAACTTAAGAGGCAAAGGATGTTAAGGGAAGGAAATTGGCTAGAAACATTGTTTAATGTATCTTTGCTGGTACAAGTAAGAATTTTTCCACTGCTCAACATGTAAATTACATTCACCATCTAATAGCACCATTTGGGGCAATCTGAGCTGGTTTAACATTCAGAAATGTTTTGTAACCAATCTATATTTGATGTATAACTCACAATAGTATTGACATCATCTTTAAATTTAATAATATGGGTAGGGTCGGACCTCACTGTGAGCTTTGATGTCTGACATAACTAATGCATATGGTGATGCTCAAATGCTGCTTGGCTGTGCTGCTGGGGATTGAATGTCACGGCTTAATGCCACTGGGAAGAAACAGCACCACCAAAATAACTTGATCTAGCTATTTACCCTTCCAAATATATACTGGGGAGTGAGACAAAGGCTGAAAATGAAATGGTGGGGTGATGGTAAAAAAAGAAAAGCCTGAAATGGACTGTGGTCCTTGTGATTCAAACCCACATTGTTTTCACATCATATTGTCTCATCCAAACTCACAGGACTGTCCAGACCAGTAATGATTGGTTTAATATCATTACATTCCAGTATAAACATGTGTGCCTACTGGTCAAACTTCCTGAAAATAGGATTATTTAATTAGTTCATGCAGAAGTCAAAACATCAAAGTCCATGCTTAAGCAAATTGTCACAAAGCAATTAGGAGTTTCACATGAGAAAAAAGTGATGAAAAAATTCAGAGCCCACTTCTGGTTGTTTTTCTATCCTAAATTTCGTACAAAACAAAGGAAAAGTGCTGCTTCGAACAAAAAGTATGAAATATCATATTATCTTCTATCCAAAAGACATCATAGCATCAGGTGAATTTCATCTGCAGCAATTTCTATGGACAAGTATAAACCCTCCGACCAAACTTGCAGCTGAGTAATGCTTAAAAAGTAACACCCTACTTTCCTGGGTGCCATTTCCCAGGCTGAGGAGTTGATGACAGAAATCTGTACAGAATAAGCAAACATGCAGGGAACAGACTTTTACCAGGACTACTCCATCTTTGATTTCAAGCTCAGACAACCAGTATGCCGCAGATGAGGTCGAGCCACCAGAAAACAGATCTTTCACAAATGGGGTCCCCTGTGTCAGTTTCAACTTCTTGTTCTTGACATTAAAACTGTTCAGAAGTTAACTTCAAGTTTTGATTGTTTTCCAAGACAGCTAGGAGAAAAATGCAATTTGCTACTGTCATGCCTGTATGGCTGCTCCCCTTTCGCTCACGCCAACATAAAGTAAGTCTTTTGAACACATCTTCCATAGAGACAGGAAATATTTCAAGAGAAAAGGCAAGCATTGCTGTTTCCTGTCATTCATAATATTCTGAAATGGAAAATAAAAACTCAGAGACACCATCCACTTCTGCTATTTCCTTAAAAGTGGAACTGGACCGTTTACTGGTTCCACCAAGGGAGTACCCCTCCAAATCTGCGCTTAGCACCATTCCAGGAAGGATGCTTCTGTGTTGCTAAAGACTGATCATATACCACCATACACCATTCCACTGTCCTGCCCTGGAAGTGCAAAATCATGAAAGAAACACTGATAGAGGAAGACTGTATGGTTTCCAGGCTCCCTACCTCATTATGTTTAATACCGACTTTCATTTTTCCTTCCTCACTCTCTCCTGCTTATTTTAATGCATGAAGAATTATTTTATGTCCAGGGAAAATTGTTCTGAATCTCTCCATATTTTGAATATTGATGCAAATACATTTTTGTTTTTAAATGGAAGTTTAAACAAGTTATTAATTTAATAAATGCAACATTGTGTTTGGACCAGAGCTAAAAGTTTTGCATACACAGAAAATAAGAAGTTAAAATAATGAAGTAAAGAATTCCTCAACTACCTGTGGTCTTTATCTATGCTCTTTCAGCTAGAAACTGAGTTCCTTCAAGGCCTGAAGCCTTTGAAGTCTCCAATCAGCAAGAATTATGAATCAAGTAGTTCAACACTATGTATATAGTTATTTAAGCATTACATGAAAACAGCCCGTGGTGCATTTGACTTAAACAACAGCCACTACAGAGTGACCCCATAATTTTTATTCAGACCCTGATAAATACACTGAGATATTTTCTTAAACAACTGTAAGAGCAGATCTTCTGTAGTAGAAATGAAACATAATGAAATGTTGGGTGAAATGCTGGTCAGTCTTATTCACATGGAAAAGGACTGTACTCCTCAAAAAGACACAGCAGGACCTTTTGAGGAGCAGATACTATTCCGTACAATAAGGAGAAGAAAATTTAAGCCCAAGACATTTTTATTTAAGACTGTGTATAATTTAATTTGCAAAGCACAAGACAGATTATTTGCTTTATTTTAAAGTAATTTTTAGGGGAGTATTTATTAAATAGTAGAGGTCTATCTGAAATACACATAACAAAATAGCCTAAATAAATGAGAAAAAAATGATGGCACATCATGCCTGCAGGACTGCAAAGCTGGGTGTAATTTAGCTTCCTCTCACAAAAGGAAAACTCAGAAAAACTAAGCAAACAAACGTTGAAAGAATTCCACTTTTGATGTCAAATATTGTTCTTCCACCAGGTTTTTAAACACTGGAATGACACATAAGCAAATTTAGCTTCAACAAAGGAATTTAATTGTTTACTGCAAATTACAGCTGTATAGATTTTGATCACCATTTCAAGCCAAGAAAAACATTGTTTCGCGTTAAAGGACCTAAAAATAAGATGACTGTGAAGAAATATTCACTTTTAGACCATGAACTTCAACACTGCCCTTTAGTCATGAGTCTAAGAATAAATTAAAAAAACCCTCTGTGCTACAACTGTATTTCCTGTAACATCTGTTCATGATTGAGGTATTTCACTAGCACAGGATGTACTCAGATGAAACGGAAACTGCCCCTCTTTAACAGCCAGTTGAGCTCCCAAAATATAGACGAGTTTGCTGACCACAGCGCAATTGAGCCTCAGCTTTCTACCCAGGCAAGGAAGAATTAATACACTGACATAGGGGTTTAGACGATGCAAGCCTACAAATGGATTGATGGCCAGCATGTTCATTAGCTACCATGATCTGTTTAAAGACATAGGAAGCCTGTGGCACTGACAGCATGAAAGAGTGAAAAGGATTGTTTGAGGGAGACATTCAAATTGATGCTGAACTCTAAATAAAAGATACATGAATAGGGACTAAGTAAAAATGTTTCTTGTTCTGAATAAAACTCATATAAACAGCCTGAAGAAAAAGGGAAGGAAAGAATTAAACTTTTAAATCCATACAGAAACTATCTCAGCTACATTAACCTGCTCCCTCCAGCACTGTTAAGAGTGTAGCCAGACAGCCAAAGGAAGTGAATTTCTCTCTTTCTTATATGAGAAGTTCTTTCTTGTCAGTGATTTTTCTTTCTTTCTTTCTTTTCCTTCTTTCTTGTTCCCATTTGAGGGGCTACATCTGGAGGACTTCATCCTGTCCTGGACACCCTGGTATGGGAGACTTGCTGACAATCTGGAGCCAGTCAAGCACAGGGCCATGAATGTGAGCACACCACTGAAAAAGAGAGGCTGAGAAAGATGGGCTTGCTCAGCCTGGCAAATTGCTGGCTCTAAATATCTCATGTAGAGGAAAACATATGCTCGTAGTTACTCAAAACCCAACTAGAGAAAGACCTCCATAAACTTTGCTTTAAGCTAGAGGCTGGACTAGAGACCTCCAGAGGTCCCTTCTGACCAAAGTTATTCCATGATTCTGCTCTGGGATTATGTGAGGTGAAATGAAATAGGCCAATGTTGCAGGGATGGCAGAGATTTCACCATTGGAAGCTGGCCATGGAAGGCGGATACCACCGTGTGACAAGAGCTACCTTCTAAGGGCAGATTAGCAAACTCTCTGCCAGCCGTTAGCACTGGCAGTCTAGCTAAATCTTTCTGAAGGACAAGATATATAGCCCTGCTGCCCAAAGCTGTTTCCTGGAAGGAACAGTATCTGCATGAAATCAGCCACTTCCAAAACCACAGGAAAGTTCGAGGAATACCTACCTGCTTTCCAGCTGGAGAGCATTTTTATACGGGACAGCTGAAAACAGAAATCAGCATCTAAAAAAATACTGGAATAAAGTATTTAAATTCCAGTGACTTAGGAAAAATTCTTGATGTGTTGACCTTAGAAATCTTGTGTCTTCACCAGTATAAATAAAATAATTCAGCTAAAATATAAAAGCAAGTTTTGATGATTCAATATCACGAAGTCATTCACTGTGAATATGCTAAGCATTTGAGACAAGAATGGAAGAATTATAACAGACACATGCGCTAATGAAGCTACCACACAAGATATGAAGCAAGTGAAAGTGAGAATGCAAGGCAGGAACAACAGCATAGTACAAAAAATATGATCTATGCGAAAGAATGGGGCAAATCTTGAAATACACAGAATACAACTGCAAACCATATGGAAATAATGTGCTTTCCATGACTGTGGTGCACAAAATGAGAAAGAACAGGTTTAAACAGCAGAAAGGAAAATTCAGATTGGACACAGAAATGTCTTAACAGCTTTTGTGGGAGATGCTATAACCTTAGCATTGCTAGCAACCTTTAAGAAAACATGAGATGAGTATCTGTCAGGCGTGATATACCTACACATGTTCCTGCTGAGCAGCAGGAAGATGCACTAGATGAACTTTGATGTCCTTTCAAGCCCAATGATTTCATACGGAAGCTTCTATGTATCAAACATAGGAATAAAAAAATACCACCAAGTCTAAACTACAGTCTAAAATACAATCTAAACTAGAATTATGGAATTATAAATGTAAGATTAGTGAACAATGAGTTTTAGAGAAAACCAACTAATCTTTCCTTGTCATGGTATTTGCTAATGGAAACTCACAGTAATCACCTTGACATAAAATATATATATGTAGGAATGAGCTTGAGGCATTTTATTTCTCAGTACTGAAGCACTGAGACAGCAGCCAATTATGAAATGGAGCCTCCATGATTCTGACTTAAAATGTGACCTGTGTTATGAAGAACATCAGACTAAATAACCATCACTCTCATTTCTGGTCTTAAAATGCAGGTATAAACCAGGATTATTATTGTTAACATATCCCTCAAGATACAGAAAACAGCTGCACAAGATGAACCTCTGGGTGTTAGCAAAAGGCTCTGTGATTTCTTCAGCAGCATGATGTTAGGCTATGGGCATCTTTTCTTCTTTCTCTTCCTCTCAGCTATTTCAAGAGGTGATCTCATCCATATCTAATAAAATTACAAAGGCTGAAAAGCATACTGGCTGAGCTCACTGATGTTCTTAGCTCTGTCTCTTAATAATTACTTTTACAGTGCCTCCCCTTACCAGTAAGATGAGCTCGATGAATCAGAGATAACTTCATTATGAGCCTTTGCCAGAAGGCTTCCCCTTCCTGTCATCTTCCCAGCGATGAAAGGTTCTCCCCAGCTTTAACTACAAAGTCCAGACTGCTGCGCACATACAAATTTCATTCAGGCAGTATGATTTCTATCAGTCCACCCAGACTGATTTTACACATACATGTGTGTAACAGTAGCTCAAAATAATACCGTACATGATTTTCTTAGTCCTGTTGTCGTGTAATTGTCTTTCTGAATTTTAGCAATGGACAAAGGCATCTGTGCAAGCAGTTAAAGTGAAGTGCATTTGAAGGCTAACCTAGAGTAAATAAATAGTACAAAATAAAAAAATGCTTATATAAAGATCTTAAAAATTATCACAGAATCACAGATTGGTTTGGGTTGGAAGGGACCTTAAAGACCATACGGTTCCAACCCCCTGCCATAGGCAGGGACACCTTTTGCTAGATCAGGCTGTCCAAAGCCCCTTCCAACCTGACCTTGAGCACTGCAAGAGATGGAGCAGCCACAGCTTCTCTGGGCAACCTGTGTCAGTGCCTCACCCAACATAACAAGCAATTAAATAAACCCGTTAATTTCGTAATCAGTTAAATAAGGTTAATAAAAAGAATAATCTTTCTCAAGACTTGACACTCCAGTCAAGTATTTGACTTCGTATTTGAACAAATATTGCTAAAATTCCAGGTAAGAAACTGCACCGTTTCACATTGACTTTTCCCTAGCCTTTAGCCATGTATGTGGCAGTACTTTTCGCACACACAAAGGCATTAGTGCAAGCAGAAATTACCTCATGCCTTTATTTGCATTTGCACAATCAGGAACAATTTTTGAAAATATAAAAGCCATACAGTTGTAGCAAACTCACAGAAAGAAGCAAATATGAATGTCCTCCCTAAGAATATCTTGTCTTATGTAGAGCTATTACTTAGTTTTATTTAGTTGGAAGGTAATGTGATACATACAAACTATCTTAAGTGTCTTACTCAGCATCAGTACTAGGCACCAATAGCAGTGAATGAAAAGAAGGCTTTGGATCAAACCCAAGTATGATATTTCCTTCTCTGATTTCAGTCACATGGCATGTTATTTCCTTCTTTCATGCTTGACGCTCTCTCCCTCTTTCATATTTACTTTACTTACCCTTTGTGTGTTTTTTTCCTCTTTCTTTTGTCATTACTGGTAGTTACCATTAAAACAGAAGTTCTTCTTCCTGGAGCGATTTCACTACAAGCACATAGAAATCAGTAGTCAGTACTGCTAAGACCATTTCTGCAAACAGAGCTTAGCTGAGCTCAGGACTTCAAGGGATACAGAACGCTGGCAACATTCAAACACCAATTTGATTGGCTACTTTTAAAAAAGATGTTTACTAGAAACTAGATATTTTGATTGAGAGAAAAACCTGGGATTTGGTCTCCTCTTGAAAACTAACCAGCAAGATTGGTAAAACTATCTTCTGATAGGAAAGTGTGACATCAACCAAGTACAAATTTCCTTGAAATCTCCTTTTTTACAAAAAATATTGAAAGGTTTTAAATTTTCCTTGATTTCTTAAATGAAAATACTTTGACTTTCTCAACTTTCAAGGTAGAATCCAGGGGTGTTTTTCAATCAAAAGTCTTACTTATATTTAGTGGCCTATACTTTTTAGAGAACACAAATCTGCACAGATGTGTTGTCCAGTTTACCCTAGAGATATGTAGAACATTTCTTTGAGAAAGAAACAAGGGCATTTTGTTCCCAATGATTTTTGTTGCCATGGCCTTCCTTTCCCTCAGTATTACCAGAGGTTTAATTTGATGTAGCAGCTCAGGCACTCATCAGCTGTACCTCATGCAAGGAGAGTAAGTGCTTCTGGTTTTGCTCTGGTTCGATATTTTTCATCCTTGAATTTTTCATGTCCTTTAATCCCTGACTTCCAGCTATGCGGTTTCCAATCACAGCAGTTCATGAGCCTAAAGAGTCATTCAAACAACTTCTAAAATGTAAAGGCTCTCTACCAGCTAAAGAAGAAAAAAAAACCCACCTGTTCCAAGCATAAATATTAGCTCACAGGTTACAGCTTGGAAATCCCTGTGCCAGCACAGACACACCAGATCAGCACATCATTCAGCTGCCTTGGCCACATCACCAGGTCTTAAGCACAGGCAGGGTCTTGGTAGCAAGAGTGTGCCAAGGGCTTTGAGTCAGACCAGCTCCTCTGCAGATTCCAGATCCTGTACAGAGAAGAGCTGCTGCTATATGCTATGTCTCATTCTGCCTCCAAATCTTCAAACAGACAGCATAGCCAATGTAGGACAGAGGACTGGAGGGCAGGTTTTAAGTGCAATGAAGCGACGGCCAGCCAGAGAAGTGGGGACAGAGACAGCAACTGCAGTTTAAAAAAAGAAAGGTCTTGTGACTACTGGATGTGTGCTTCACGCCCAGACAGGGGTGTCTGCATTTAATTCATATTGGGAGTGCTGGAGTGTCAGCATAAAATAATATATGATCAACAGAGCCCAAGCAGGCAACATGAATGCTTAATAAATAGCAGAAAATAATAACAAGAATTTGACAGTGTTGATAGCCACCTATTTGGCAGCTTAGAAGTAGCACGAATGATTTTACAAACTGCTGCTCAGATATAGTGACAACATTCAGCTGTCTAGGTCACTCAAGTGGACATCTAGCCCGATCTGCACCATCCTTCAAGAGAGTAACGTGAACCCATTATTAAAGATGATCCTAAAGAGTCAGCAGTCAAAAAATGCTCCACTCCTTTTGCTACACTTGGAGACCTTCACATTTGATTGGAAATATACAGATAAAAAGTATCTGCAAAGTGGAGATGGATAGACACATGGTCAAACTCAGATGATTGGAAGCAATGTGCAGATCAGGATTTTTACCAACCTTGCCCTTCCTCTTCTTCATGCAAGTTTCCCAGTCATGGGACATGATTTAAAGTAGCAGAGAACATGCAGCCTCTGTATAGGATAGTGACCCTTTTTAAGTGGGGTAATAAATCTTATAGGGCCTTCTGACATCTGCAGACCTATTTAGAACTTTTTAATTCATGTATACTTATGGTTTGGTCCTCCAAATTAATTTATGAAGTGCAGCATTTGTCCTTTTCAGGACACAGTCCTTTAACGAAACCTACCAAGATAAATTTTCCTAGATTGTAAAACACTCCAGAAATAACATCAGCATCTCTATGAACTGGCAGAGTTCCATCCGTCTTTGACCTAGGAGTAAGACTTAGCAGAATATACAAAACCCAGCTCCCTATCAGCCGATTAAGAGTAACAAAAGATAGTTCTCTGGAGGATTCAGATAAGCAAATCCACAGGATTCACAAATCTTGCTTCAAATCTTCACCAGAAATGAAAGAAACTTAAAAAAAAAAAAAAAAAAAAGAGATTGGCTTTAAAATCATGAGATTTGAAATATGAATAATTTTGGAGTTATTTATCTGCCGTTGAAATTGTGAGCCTCTAGAGTGTGCTCCAGTCATATTTTCAAGCATTTCCTTAGAAACTGAAACGTGTAGACACTTTATTTCCCATGAACGCTGAGATGCATTCACAAAGATACAAATTTAGAAGTTTAGGCCACCAGAGAAACATGAAATTATATTATTATATTATTTGCAATACAGCAGAATATTAGAAATGTAATAGAGGAGAAAGTGACCAAACTGACAGCAGAAGGCCTGGAAATGCATAAGCATTTCTGAAAAGATTAAGAAAAATTACTTGGGGTGCCAAGGAATACATATTCCAAAATGTTGGGGATACCTTAGCAGGCACCTTGGTGTATCAGTTTACTTACCCTGTCAGTTAAGTATTAATAACAACCAATCTGCCCAGCCAAAGAAAAATTTTTTATGATATTGAACATTCTATGGCTTTTCAAGTTCTGAACTGATTCCTCAAACATAAAGAGGGATGGCTTGCAAAAAGTTTCAGATTCACTTTCCAATAATTCACTCTCAGCTCCTTTAATTTGCCCTCCAAGGCTCTTCCCAAATTATTTTTAACATTTCCAGGCACTTGCCTCCAATATCTAGGGCTAAAAACTTTACTTTTATTTAAAAGAAAACAAGTTTTTAAACAATCATAGAAACACAGAACAACCACACTAGAAAGTACCTCAAAATAGCATCTGCCAAACCTTTCATGGGGAAAGGGAGCCTCAGTGAGATGATCTAGCACCCTGTCCAATCTCATCTTGAAAACCTCCAGTGATGGGAACTACCACATCCCTGGGGAGGTTGTTCCACTGAATGATTGTTCTCACTGTAAAAAATTTCTTTTTTGTATTAAGATGAAAACTCCCCTGATGCCACTTGTGCCCATTGCCCCTTCTCTTCTCCACATGGCTCCCTGTGAAGAGAGAGCCTCTGTCCTCTTTGCAGCCATCCTTTAAGTGGCAGCTGGAATGCTGTGATGAGGTTCCCCCAAGCCTTCCCTTCTCCAGTTAGAAGAGACCTAACTCCTTCAGCCTGTCCTCACTTGGCAAGTTCTCAAGCCCTTTAATCATCCTTGTGATCCTCTTTCAGACTTTCTCCAATCTGTCTGGTGTGTCTTGAACTGTGGGGACCAGGACCAGATACAGTGCTCCAGGCGTGGCCGGACAAGTGGTGAGCAGAGCAAGATGATCACATCTCTACCTCTGCTAGTAATGCCCCTGTGGATGCGGCCCAGGATATGATTTGCCTTGGTTGCTGTAGGAGCGTGCTACTGCCTCCATTGAGCTTATTGTCCACCAGCACCCCCAGGTCCTTCTCAGTAAGACTGGACCCCAGCCACATATTGTTAAACTTCATACTGTTCTTGCTTGCTCAGTCTTCCAGACTGTCCAGGTCTCTGTGTAAGATGGCTCTCCCTTCTGACATCAAGGCTCTCCCTTGGTGTCATCAGCAAACTCAGTAAGGGTGCTTTCAATCCCATCATCCAGAACTTTTATGAAGATGTTGACCAGTGTGGGGCCCAGTATCAATCCCTGGGGGACCCCCCTTGTGACAGGCTTCTAGCCTGAATGAAAACCATTGATCACCATCATCCTCTGACTGCAACCAGTTAGCCAATCTCCTACCCATCTTCCAGATCACCCATCCATTCTGTATCTTACCACTTTGTGCAGGAGAAGGTTGATTGAAACTGTGTTGAATGCTTTGCAGAAGTCTAACAAGAGGCTGAAGCTTTAAGGGAAACGCCAAACGCTGAAATAGATTCATGAATGTTAACAACCCTGCATCTTCTAACCTGAGCATTAAATCGAGACCAAATCCACATGAAAAGACAGCAGTGCATGCTGGCTTTCTTCATTCCACAGTGAGTCCAACTGTTCCGCTTACCAGTAAGAAAATAAAACTCTATATTATGTATTAGATGTGGAATATGAATTAACCATGGCAATAATCTCTTTATTTTCCCAGCAGTTCTGCAATAAGCATGTGGAATTAACCATGGTAACATGCATAAGTCTATTCAATTAATATTTGTTCACTGACATGACACACTTGCTAACTAAATGACTTTATGATAATTTGATAAGCTAGGAGCTTCTAAGCGGGGAAAACAGGCAGGGTCCTGTGAGCGCTGCTCTTACATATTCAGACTCAAAGATGGACAGTTTATTGTCCATGCAGAATTCACGTAAATCTGAACCCCCACATTTAAAAAATGGCTCTTTTTCCTACTGTCTCCAAGTTGAAGGTACAGCATTTCAGATTCTCCTCCAGCTTCAACTGTCACACAGTGGCTAAGCTTCAGCAAGAACAGAAAATATTTTAGCCCTCAACTGGGCCTATAGCCCAGTGGCTAAAACACTCCTATGGGCAGTAGATGGACTTCTTCTCAAGCAGATGTGCACCTGCATTTGCAGCTTGGAATGTGTGTGCTGTAACTACCAAAAAGTAATGCAGTGAGATTCCTACACTAGAGAGGTCTAATGACCTGGCAATAGTATGTATGGCCATCAGATTAATTTTTCTATAACTTAAATCTATTAATTTCTCTACTAATGAAGGTAGTATTTAACTTAGGCCAACAAATTAGGAGGAAACCTCTTCCTTTCTTGCATAACATAAAAGAATAAAAATTCAACAACCCCTTAAAAACTAGATAGATTCAGATCTGGTAGCAGGTAATTGTTGAATTGTGAAATACGACTTCCTCATCACAATATTTAGGTCATCCAGCCCTCACCCATGTAACATTCCCATAGATTTGTTCTGGCGATTTACTTAAGCACACACTTAGGTTATTTGAGTGCACATGCTTTACAGTGCAAGGCCATGCTTTCAAGCAGTCAGATTTCTTCAGACAGTTTGGAAACATGAATTTCCTGAGGGAGAAAAAATATTGCCCAGAGTCTGACAAACTGTTGCAGCTGCATAAAGCAGTTCAAAAGTGCACAAGGTACAACAGAGGGGCTGGGAGAAAATGATGAACAAAGGGTGGTGAAAATACCGTGCCAGAGCCATGCTCAGGAAACAAGACCATGTGATAGTAGGGCTTCAGAGTGTGTGGCAAATCGCTAACAGACTCTTGTACAGAAAAAACCTAACAGGAACTGGCACTGCCTTCCATTTTCCCATTCATACCCCATGCAGGGCTCCATCAGAATAGCGAACACAATGCCTCAGCTCGAAACCATTACACAATGGTCCCATACCAGGCTTGTCGATCTCAGAGAGCCTTTAGCTTCTGCAGTCTCTTGATTAGGTCCTTGATTAGGCCTTTTTCACAGTGCTAACACAAAGACCTACTTTCCTACCCAACGTGTTAGCCTATGTCCTCCCCTTCCTTACACCCACAGCATGTGCTTTAAGCATGAAAAAGACAAGGAAAACTTGAAAACGTTTCTGAAGCAAGCACCATAATTCAACACCATTGTGAATTTCATTATTTAAATAAAAAACTATTAATAAGCAAATCTCACATTGCTCATGAGACTGTACATCAGCTAGTATTTAGTCAAAGTAATCTTTAGCTGAGCTAAACGATAACAGAAAACAGGCTGGTATTGAGTTCACAGGGCACTTCACACCAGTACAACATACAAAGAACTGAAAAAAACTATTTTATGAACCAGCTAATGAGGAGTGCTGCTGAATGTACACAGCTAGTGAGCTCACTCAGTAATTAACCTTATAATTATCAACTACAGAAACACATGTATGCAGTCAAATAATGCATCCATAAAGAATCAAGTTTAAAAAAGTACACAGCAAAAAAACAGAGCATATGATTTTGGCCATTCTAAAAAATGTCAGAATTTAAAATACTCAGGAATTATAATGAAAAGTGTAAGGGGGAATCAATGTGAAAGCAGGACAGAATCGGATCCAGAAAGTATAGGTGAATGACAATGCAATAGACGACTTTTCAGCCTTTGGTCACCAAAACAGTCTTGGTAGTGAGTGAAAATGATTATTACCTGATAGCTGTTTAGCACAACTTGGAAGTGAATCAACCCAACAGTCTCTAGCCAAGCCTGCATGGGAAGATGCATACACTACCAAATTCTTGTTGCATTTGGTAATGTTTCTGTCAGTGCATGAACTAAAGATGAACACAAAAAAGGCTATCTTCAGAAGCTGTCTGAAGGCATCGATGATGCATAGTGAAGACTGGCTGTTGTCTCTCTTTTGTACTGGCTTCTGCTCCAGGGCATGCAAGCACTTGTAACATTCTTCTCTAGGCACAGCAACCAACAAGCTAGCTCCTTCAGTTTCTAATCTCACAAAAGAGATGAGAAACTCTCAGCTTGTTAATCTATGCCTCTGTTTTCCTTCAAAGGTAAAGTCAACTCCTCCCTTAGGCTCATGCAAAGCCTATCAATTTCTTAATATTATCCTGTAAATTTCTTAAAAAGTGCTCATCACAGTTTGCTATGCCTTTATCTAATACAGCAGGCAACTGATTTAAACCTGCTTGATTTTTAAGTTCAGATGGGTAAGAGTTCAGCAGACGCAAGCAAAGCCAGATCACTGTAGACTAAAAGCTATAACAGCAAGCGTTTCTACCTCTAGGAAAATGTAGGGCAAAAGTCTTGATCTAATTATATATATAATACACCCTTGTTGCAATACATATTTCCTTGCCCAGCTACAGTAGCATAGATCACTGCCTTTCCCCTAAAAACCTACTAAGAGCTAGTCAGGTTCTTAAGCATGACTGTAAGAAGCCACACAAACTGTTCTCACGCATCCATGGAATGATAACCCCTGTATTTTGTGAGATGGCTTTGTGACAATAAAAAAGTCTCTGATTCTTACAGATGTTGGCAAATATGACAAAGCCATAAGAAAACAAGTTCAATTTTCTACTAAAAACCATGTGAAAATCTGTTCTAAGGCTACATAAGTTTATCTGAGCAACTGTGCTGCAGATTTCTCCAACTTTCTGAACTAGTTTCAAGAAATTCAGCGGAACCAGAACTACTGTGTTTTGCTCTCTTACTAGATACTACCAATAGAAAGAAACCAAAACTGGAGTGACTCTTCTAATATGCTGATTACTTCATGATCTCCCTCTCCCCAACCCTCCCACAACTATCAGCCGCTCTAAACACCAAAGCAGCCATATGTTGACACAGAATGTTCCTTTATTAAAAAGCCATCCTTTCCCCTAAATTGACTGCAGGCACAGAAGTTCAGCCTAAAAACCTCATTCAACATTTGTGTCTAGACATACAGCTTTCAACATATTCTGCATCTATGGATGGGCTTTTGGCTCTCTGCACTTGTGACCATCTGTTGGGAGGGCAGGATGCCCACTAAGTAAGTTAGCCAGAATCTGTGTCAGTAGCCAAAAGAAGGGGATATATAGTTCTGCAAGTGACATCTGTTTCACCAGAAGTCCTTTTCTCTCTGAACAATGTTTCTGTTTAATCTCAGCCACGGTTGTTAAGAATATAATTTAAAAGACAAACTAATGAAAAACCCTGGAAAGTATTGGAAGGAAGACATAATGATGCCCAGCATAAGGACACATTTCACAGACCTATGGGGAATTCTTTCAGCATTAAAATGATGGGAATACTGGAAGAAAACTGTAGGTGCTCTGGCTATGTAGGCAGTCTCTTGGCAGATAAAGTCACCAAGGGATGAAATGAACCACAAAGGACTCACTATAACCTAGCCCAAGACAACAGCTGTGGTCTTAAAGAGAACACTGGAGAGAAAAGCACAACTGACTGACTAATAAGATAATGCCTTTTCACATGGATGAAAGATAGAAAAAAGGAGTAAGCCGTTATGTAATCTTTAAAAAATCTGATTGATACAGTGAGACACTTGACAGTTTGTGTGTGGAAGGAGAGACATCAAATGACACAGGTTTCCTGTCTTCTGCCTGTAGCCTTACCAAGTTGAGCCAGACTGGCACATCTAGAAGTGGAGTCCATAATGTAGAGCAAAAATTATTCAATCCAGTAACATTCATGAGATTCCCGTAAGAGAACTCTTAAGTTTCTGGCAGCTATGTCCCAAACAGACTTATGAAATAACAAGAAATGGGAAACAGTAACAAAGCAAGAGGCAGAGATCCTTGAGAAGTCATCAGTACTTATGGAAATAAAGAGATGAGTAACACTGATTGACTGTTATTCCTGGAACAGTCAATGAAAGGAGGGGATATAATCCAGCAAGATACAAAATTGGTCTCAAAGCACCATTGACTGTATTGTCTGAATCTTCTGTGTGTTAAGCACGTACCTCACATGTAGAAATCTACACAGTAGACATCTAAACTTAGCTCTGTATCTGGAACTGACTCCCACTCTTGAGAGTTCTGATTCATGATCAGGGGTAACTTGTCCTGGATGTGTGATTCATCCAGACCTGTAGCTGGGTTAAGGCTAGGGCAAGCTCTCACACCAAAGAGCCTGGAAATGCTTCTGAGATTTTCAGCCCAGAATACATAAAACTTTTCTTCCATCTAACTTCTTGACTTTTGGGGGATATTGATAAAAGTCTCATCTCTCTTTCCCCTGAGATTTTTGGTTCTGTGGGAACTATGCCTTGTTTGGAGAACTGGTGCTTAAGTACTACAGGTGGTTGAACAATGTTTAAGGTAAGCCAAAAATTATGTGAGCTCAATATGCTTAGCTGCAAATTACAGAAATTCAGCAGCTGCTACATAAACAGCTGAACCATCACTTCACTGAGGGTGGAAAACTGCATGTCATGGGATGGAAAGGACAGCTGGGAGCTGGAAGTGTCACATCCATCACTAGGTGAGCATGACCACTTGTGAGTCAGCACCCTCACTGCTCCTATTCTTGACACACTGTTCTTACAAATATGTAGTTCTGAGCGATAGGGTTTCTCACTTCAATTTCTAGCAATACATCATCTTTATAATAGTAACCATAAGGTCTAAGTAACACTATAACATATATATTGTGTAAGAATTACATCAGTTTTGCAAAAAAAAAAAATAAATCATAAAGCATCATACAAACTCTTGACAGTTATGGGCTCTTTCTCATAATATAAGACACAGGGGAAAACTGAGTTACTCTCAGTTGAGCTGCCTGGCAGTAAAACCATGGAAATCCTGAATAAAACTGAGCAAACATTTCTAGGAAATAGCTAAATATATCCTAAATCTAGACCACTGAATTAAACTCAAATAATGGAACTTATTACACAAGACCTGCCCCGGCAGAGCTCGTGAGCATTTGGTCAGAATAGTCCAAATAAGTGGCTAGAGGTGAGAAACACGAAGTTAGGCTCAAAGTATCATTAGTATTTTTCTTCTTGATTCTCCTTTCCAGGAAATACCCCACTCATTTGAGACTGTGGCACTGTGCCTATTCCCAAGCTGTCTGCTAGCTGCATCTCCCTTCAGAAGCTCTGCTCCCAAATTCACTATAGGCCTGATCCCTGATTATCCTTACAATTCCCCAGTGAATTTCTGAATTAATATTCCTGGTTTAGTTAAGCTTTTTCCCCAAACTGAAAAGTTGAAATATATTCTCTTTTCATCCCAAGCCCACTTTGGAAAGCATGCAGACTCCCAGCAAAGGTTCCCTATACATGTAGTAGTACATGCATAACTGTAACTGCTGAGGTCACACACCTCAACACATCTGTCTAGAATCTTTAAAAACAGCAACAGTGGCATACCAGAATTTCACATAGTGTTACACTGGTAGAAAGCAGAGAACTATTGTTTTGTGTAACTACATATATCACAACTGCCTGGAATTCTTTCAATACAAATTTGCTTATAGCATCAAATTTGGAGGTTATTTAAGCCAAATGGCTCTTATCCACACACAGGGCTTTATTTTCCTAGCATTTCATTGAGAAAAAAACCAAAGCATTACCCAAATGCACAACAGATTTCTAGCTTGTACTTTTGATTCTTTGTTTCATTTTGCTTTGTTTTGGGATTTTTTTCAGTGGTAATATGCCTTATGGTATGAATATATTAGAGCTTTAGCATCAAAGATTTTTCACAGTTGATACATTAGAAAAACTTGTAAGCTGTTGTTTATGGATTTCTGTGCCCCTGGCTTTTGTAGTAGCTGAGCACTGCACATAAATTACACTTCTCCTCACAAACTTTGGGGAATGATGGAGTCCCAGCAGTTCTCCTGGACTTTGCTTTCCCAACGAATATGGACCTAGGCACAGACTCAAGGAAGCTTTTAAGAAAGTAAGTGCTACTTGAAGTGGGTTTCAGCTGCTACCAATAGCAGCAAGAAGCCTTTGTGGATCTGGACCCGTATGTCTAACCCAGGATAACTTAAGAAATCGGTAATAGTGGACAAACCAAACCTGCTCTATCATAATGCAGGCTGGTATGCTAACTGTTGGGATACTCTTCAGCTTCCCAAACACCTGAAAGTCAAGGCTGATTTGCAAGTTTGGTCATCCATTTTGTTAATGTGATAAGCAGACAATTATTCCCCATGTAGGGAGAAAATTATGTGTGTTTCAAAAAAGATAACACGTTTAGACACACTACTATCCATCATTTTAAAACCTGGCATGGCTAAAGATTTCAGCATTAACTTGCATGCCAACATGTGATATCAGACAGCCCCTCATATCCTGTCTGATTCTTAAAATAACACATTGCCATTCCTTTGGGGTTACTCAATTCCTTTATGTTGATATAAACAATGGCTGTGGCTTAAGCTTCCTTGTAAGATGCTCCATCAAGCTTCCTAGGTCTAATTTCACAAACTACTTCAGAACAGCAGGATCAGAACTAAATAAAACACATGCTCTTTTCTCACTAAAATATCTGTATAACTGTCAGAGAAAGTGTGGCCAATAAAAATAATATCTGCCTGTTAGGATACTAGATTTTGATACAAGAATGTCACTACAACAGCAGGAGTGGGAGCACCTGTAGAATAAAAACTGCTACATGGAAATGCTTTCAGGTTAACATGCTGGTTTGCACTGCCTAAAGCTTTTGCTTTCAGGCCAGCATTTACACTTGGTACTTCCTGCTCAGAACTGTGTTGTTTCAGAAGGTATTCTAATATGCCTAGCAGATAGAGGAAGATGTACTGAAGTGGCACATAAGGCAAAATCTTCAAGCGTTCAAGGCCAGGTTCGACAGGGCCTTGAGCAACCTGGTCTAGCAGAAGGTGTCCCTGCCCATGTCAATGGAGTTGGAACTTGGTAGTCTTTAAGGTCCCTTCCAACCCAAACCATTCTGTGAGTCTACGATTTTTTCAGTCCAGCCAACTAGTTATCTCTGGCATAGATTTATCTAGTAAAATTACCAAACTAATTAACTTAGTATTTTAGCTTAAAGCTGTTCTGTTATTCAACTCGTTCCAATTAGATCAGAACCTGGATTTAGATATTGCATAAGATACAGCACCAGTGAAGGACGGGCTGGTATCTGCAAGAACCAAGGGTGTTCAACAGGCTTTCCGGAGTGGTTTAAATGATGTCAAGCATCTACTGGACATGGTAAAAATATGCTATGTTTCTCAAGAATCAATTTAAAGACTTATAAGAAGAAAAAGGAACAAATATTCACTTGTTAAAATACCACAGTAAATGATAAAAAGAGACAACACTCACCTGGAGGTGAATCAACAAGACATTTTGCTGATTAACTTGTCCCAGGCTCTCATACCATACATCCGGTAGCATGCACGACGTCTGAAAGCTTTTTGGGATACAGATGGAGCTCATATTCCTGCATATATATATGAAAAGTCCCTTTGTACAAAAAGGATTTTCAGCAAAATCAGTAGTTTACTATGGAACCAAGAGGTAATGAAGTAAATCAGACATTCATTCAATATGCCAAAGTGGAAAAAGAAAGAGGGAGACAAATACTTTCTTTTTTGGATGAATTTCCAGATAATGGCATGACAATATTTTCTTCCAGATTCTGCCATTTCACTATTTCACAATACAGTTTAAAAATGCTTTTCCTTACTGTTTTGAATAAAAGAATTTCTGATTGCAAACTCAGTGTAATCCTACATAAAAGGAAAAAAAACAATCTATATGAAGTACAACAGAACCTTTAAGGCTGATCTGCTACAAGCTTCCATAAACAGCGGATGGCAGTGATTTATACCTAGGGAAAATCTTACCCGCCTTCTTGTTTACTTATTTGGAAGTGCTGACCTAGGTAGGAAAAATATATATGACTACAAATTCACTCATCAAACACGACTTTTTGGAAGCTGAATCCATGTAATTCTAATAAACTCAGGCCAATTCTGTTAAGTGAGGATACTCTGATACTTTTCAACAGTTTTAGTAGAGCTCAGACATTACAAAGATTGTAATAGTTTTAAAATGTGCTCTCTTCCAAGCAGTCCATTCTCACAAATTGGTCCTCTTTTAACCTCATTCATTATATTCCACAATTCTTAGAATGTGTATTTATTCTCCTCAGAATACACTAAAATGCCAAAATTCTTGACTTTTACAATTCTTAAGATTAAAAAAATTGCACAATCGCATCAGTCTGGGATCTGATTTCATTTCCTACGTCTGATTTCAGTTTCTATCTCTGATTTCAGTTTCACCAAAGGAAATCCATGTTTCTGTTTCTACAGAAATGTACAAAAAATAACCTTTTGATTCAAGTCCCACTCAGAAATGTAGATTCAGAGGTCAGGCTGTGATACTAGATAACTGAGGTGGCTGTCTCCAGAGATGCACAGAGAACTCGAGTTTTTAAAGTAGACCTTTTGCATACTAACAGGGAGGTAAATGAGGCATGTGAACTATGCAACTGTGATTATTTTAATTTTTATATTTAAACAATTACCTTCAGAATCCCGTACATCCAAAGACTTTCTTTACTACATCGCAGTGGATTGTTTGTGTCAAAAATAATCCCACATGTATTTTGCCTCTCTTATTGCAGTGCTCAGAAAAATCATCACTGATATACAAGCATCACTGTTGTAGGAAAGGTATCTGAATTCACATTTAACTGATTTCCTAAGCAAGAATCCTCTGCTATTTCTTTCATTATAGGCATTGTGTCTCCCTTACTAGATGCAAGATAAAGAAATCTTACATGGTACAATACCTTTCATTTTCCTACTTACATTATTGACAACTATTGTGTTTCGCTCAATGAAGTAATTTTCTCAGATAGTGAGATGCCGTCTGATGCTTTGATCTTATTTACTGATATACTGTGAGGGCAGTGAGGCTCTGGCACAGGCTGCACAGAGAAACTGTGGCTGCTCCATTTCTGGCAGTGTTCAAGGCCAGGTTGGAGGTGACTTTGAGCTACCTGGTCTAGTGGAAGGTGCCTCTGCCCATGGCAAGGGGGTTGGAACTAGACAAGCTCTAAGGTTCCTTCCAACCCAAACCATTCTATGATTCGATTATTCTATTTTTTACATCTCAAGAAAAACGCCATTTTTCAAAGTCTTATCTTTAATTAGGAAGAAGAAGTAAAAATATCAGTAAATGCTTAAAAATCTAAAAGCAACTTGAGCATCTTATTTAACAATTTAAAAACATTTAATTTCAAATTTGATGTTCTGAACTATTTAAATAATTTTTAAAAAATCCAATTTTAGTTAAAAAAAGTTACACTTCTAGTTTTAAAACAAAGAAGTCATATTCTGAATGAATTTATGCACACACATTCAGTAAAAAGCTGGATTTTGTCCCAGTTAATTGGTATCCTCTGACTGAAAATTCTATTAGGTCTATTTTTAATCCAAAGGCTCAAATAATTTCCCAAAATAAATCATAACACTGTCTTCCCTAATCAGCTGTAATGAAAACTACTACTAATTCTGTCTCTCTTTTTCTCAAAGTCTACCTCCAATTCCAGCACGAGTAACTACTAGTCTCACTTCAATCCCCAATTCCACATTTGCCTTTTCCTAGGACAGTCTTTTCTTCCTATTCAAGGAATGCAATAAACCTCAAACAGCACATTCTAAAGTAAGACTTTGCTTATCTGTTAGTTAGAATATGTCAGCAAATTTACCAGAAGCTATGGTTTTCATACATTTTTGCCTTCAATCAATATTCGAGAAAAATAGCAACCAAGTCAATTTTGTAACATTTTTCTATACTTTCATCAAATGATGATGATCCTTGGCCTTGACATTACATTTAGTTACCAAAGGCTGCAAGGAGAGATGGCTATCTCAGATAAATCATACAGAACCTTAGACAGTGTTATTAAGGAAACACAACTTTAAAAATTATGACTGAGGCTTGTATTTATACATAACTTTTAGGCTAACTAAGGTTTGTTCTTCTACTTAATTAAACTGATACAAGCTTATTGATAAATGAGCTAATTTATCTAAAATAAATTTACTGACATCGAAAGAACTAGAAGAAAAAATATCACAGAAGTACAGAGGCATCTTTCACTTCACCTTTTAAAGGCAATATTACAGCATTTGTAATATTTGTACAGCATTTCAAATTTGTACAGCATTTCAAATTTTACAGCATTTGTACATTTCAAATTTTACAGCATTTGTACAGCATTTCAAATATTACTTGAAAAAGAGACAACCACAAGATGGCTCCTTTCATATGACGCTAGCTAAAACAGAAAATTATACTGAGAATATAGGCTGCTTAGTCTGCACTCTTTCACAAACAAATGAAACACCAGGCACCATCCTCTTTGACAAAAAAAATCGTGCTACAATTGCTTTAATAAATCAGTTTGGGGAGAAGATACTCTTTCTTCAATGAGTAAGGACTAAACCCCTCAAACACAAGCACCTAATCTCAGTGAACAGGGTGCAGGTTCCAAGAACACTTGCCAGGCTCAAGCACAGACATTTCACACTCTTCACCTTTCTCAAGATTTCTGTTTGTCCTCTTTGTAAGAGGATATGCCATTTTTCCCTTTATTAAATATTTTTCCATGGAAAGACATTTGGATTATTGAACTGTAAAATTACTACATGATTTATTAATTCCACATCCATGTAGATGCAATCAAGCTATGGATTTAGTTATTGTTCCATTTAACTTCTCAATAAACATTACATAAGTGTACTACTTCAAGCTTCCATCCAAGTGCAAAACAAAACAGTAGATAGAATAATTATGGCTAATATGATTCTTAATATAAGAAAGTCTGGTTTGGTGTGAAAGGTTTGGTATGCTCATTACACAGATTCTGTACCAGCAGCCATGAATTCCAGGAGTTGCAATGTACAGTGCCCTGTGGTAGCCTTCATCAGGGTGCGAGGACATCCTCTGCATTTCTTGCATTTCAAAACACCTCAGAGCAAAACAAAAATGACATGAACATGTTGCTGAGCAGCTGGCTACAACATGCAACTACTTACCACAGAATGACAGTGGAGGAAGACAGCATCGCTAATGAAATATCAGGAGAAATTTCAGGAGTCAGCATGTGGATTATTTAAACAGGAACTTGTGCAAGACTCCTCTGTGCATTTGTGTGCTTTTGCAGATAAAAGTTATTTACTGAACACAAGCAGTCAGGCAGTCAGTTTTACATTCATCTTATATGTAAAGCTAAGTGGAGATTTCACGAACTTTTTGCAGTCCTGCAACTCTGCCGAGAACTGCTACTTGTGTTTTCTTTTTCTGTTTTTACAATCAGAACACAATTTGAGGACGAGGACATTGAAGGACCTTTTTATTACTGTGGCTCAGGCTCAATGTAGATGGAAAATGGAAATGGTTTGGTATTGATTTCTTACAGAACTGTTTCTTACCACAATGCTGGTATCCTGCCTTTCAAGAAATGTTAATTTTCCATTAAAACTGGTGAGGAATGTGGGAAAAAGAAGAGTAGTTTGACAAAAAGCCAACAGCTATAATTAACTCCCATACGTTTTAGGCACCAGACCTCTTGGTTAAGCGTGGCCCTGATGACTTACATGTATCAAGAAGAGAATAGTTGCATGGAGGCAGAATTGACAAAGACTTATGACGAATAAGGTCACTCTTCCCAGGCTCATAAAAGATTGCAGCTTTACAACTGTAGTGTAACAAATCTGGTTTTATTTATAACCCACAAAATCACATTGTTTCCTAAGTAGCAAGGTTTCAAAAAAGGGCTTCTTTATGCCTGAGTAAATATTTTTCCTATTGAAATCTTGGTTTGTCTTGCAACCTAACCCGAGTTTATTTTATAGTGAGATAGCTTTCTCCAGGGAAGGCAGTCAGAAATGGGGGATGGGAAAGGCAGAAGCTGGCTCTGGCTACTGTGCACAGCTGCTCTTTGCTACTAGCCTGCAATGGAGTAATACATCAGTAATTATTTGAAAGTCAGACAGATTCCCTGCTTTCCTTGCCAGACAAAACTCTGAGAACTGAGGGCTGGAAAGGAGGATAAAGGACTTTCAGTTTACTGTTTTTCCACTCATGGTTTCTTTTCCATGTTAGCAGTGACTGCTGCTATTAATTTTCTGATCTTTGTGCCTCCAAAAGCCTTACATACTATACAAACTAAGCTTCAGCACTTGAACACTGATGCTTTTAAGCTTATTAAATTAATTCTTACAAAATGTTTCAGCTGTTTCTCCCAGTAACTTCCATCGGAAAGAATAATGTTTATTTCCTATTCTGTTTTAGGAGTGATCACACAGAACACTTGGTCTTCACTCAAGGAAGGTGAAAAGAGCAAAAACTCCAGATAAGAACATCATACTTCAAGGGGTACACTACTCAGCTGTGGTTTAATTTAATCAAAAATAGGAAGCAAAATGAATCTTTGAACTAGCCCTTGAAAATTATGAGTCAGCCTCTGTTTTACGCTAGGAAAATGACAGAAAGTTCCCACTGCTGCTAAAATAAATTTATAGCATCTGATGAAATGTTTTATTTTCATCACAGTTCACAGAGAGTGAAAAAAAAAAAAAAGATTATAATGATGAATAATCATAGAATCATAGAATCACAGAATCATAGAATGGTTTGGGTTGGAAGGGACCTTCCAGTTCCAACCCCACTGCCATGGCAGGGACACTATTCCAGGTTGCTCAAAGACCCATCCAAGCTGGCCTTGAACACTGCCAGGGATCGGGCAGCCACAGTTTCCCTGGGCAATCTGTGCCAGTGTCTCACCACTATCACAGTAAAGAGTTTCTTCCTAATGACTAACGTGAATCCACCTTCTTTCAGTTTAAAGCCATTCCTCCTTGTCCTGTCACTACATGACTTGTAAAAAGTCCCTTTACAGATTTCTTGTAGGCCCTCTTTAGGTAGTGGAAGGCTGCTCTGAGGTCTCCCCTGAGCCTTCTCTTCTGCAGGCTGAACAAGACTAGCTCTCTCAGCTTGTTAATACTGTCTGAAGAAGTCTGTCCTTTTGTAAAACGCCCCTGAAGATTTTAGATAGGAAAGCAAAATGAAACACAAGGAGCTAGTATAATGCCCCATAGAACAGGATTCATGCAGTAATACAGGAGGCAACAAGCAACTCTCCCTGACAACCTCCCTTGAAGACAGAAAGTTTTATGAGATTGAGGACCAGGCAAAATGCAAGGAACTCCTTATGTGACTGGGTACATCAATGCAAACAACATTTATGGAGGATTCCTGCATCAGAATGTAGATGCCTAATGTAGCCAACAAAGCCTTTGGGCTCCCAAAGGGTCTGTTAGTTCTGCAGAGGCACAGCACCTGGGTGAACTGACTCCTTTTTGCAGCAGCAGCTGGCACCACAGAAGAACATTCTTGGCCATCTCAAGATGCATTAGACATGTATGCGTGGGCAAGTAAATAAAACCTAAGTGTTAACCAATGCAAGCATCCTACAGCAAGAATGGCAGGATTTGAATGAAATGATATTTGATGAAATTCCACAGTATTTTTTAACAACAATAAAAACCCCACCTCAACCTTTGTTCTGTATAAGCTATTACAAAACACTCTATATTCACCCTGTCTGAAAGGAAAAATTGGAAATATAATTTATTTGTATCAGAATGGCACAGAGAAACTGAGTACATTACAGTTATGTAAGCCAGCAAACCCTTTTTCACAAAACAGTTTAAAAATAACATACTTTCTGTATTCGTCTCGTTAGACTGTCTTGAATATTCAAGAAGTCCTCATTCACAGACCATTTGCTTTCTCAGCCTTTAGCCAGAAGAGAATGCAAAAGCAAACTTAGTTAAAATAAAACAAACCTCTTCTTCCACCCCACTTTGCCTATAAACTCCTCCATGTCTTTTTCTGTTTCTTTCCATGGGAAATTCAGTTCTGCTAAACGCCCCAACAAAACATGAAGTCTACCTCCTTAATCTGACAGAAACAGAAACAAAACCTCTCACTTCCTTTAAAAGACTAGGAATAGAACTAAAGGCAAAATTAATGCAAATAGGCCTGCAAATAACCATTTCTTTTTCAAATATACAAAAATGTGGGCTAGTAAATTTAGTAGGTGAACTCTTATGAGTCATAAAAAAATCAGGAATGTATTTTTTGCGTAAGCAATACTGTAAGCATACTATTTACTGCATTCCATTAAAGAATTTCAGTTTATAAAACATATTAAATGCTAAAATTTGTCTTCATACAAACCAGAAAACACAAAGAACCTGACATGTTATGTATTACTGCTTCCCTTTTTTCATAAAAGGTTGTAAATTACAGTTTAACCCATGACTGTCAATTTCCCAAATTACACTCTATGCAAACAGACCACAATAGCAGCTATATCTGTCAGGGAAAACAAATCTATCTCGAGAAAGTTGTTAGAATCACATAGCAGATTTATACTTTACATATCTGATTTTTGGACAGAAAGACTGTTGAAAATATCTTCAAGATTTGTCATTGTTCCATATAGAAGCTAACCGCAATAATGACAGAGAAGTACAAAAGAATGAATTATAATGCAATTGCAATGAAATGTTAAAAGAATTAAAACCAGAATGCCCATGTCCCCGCTTTCACAACGTATGACAGCAGCTAAAGAAAGCATTTTTAATTAAAACTTAATTCCTATTAAAATCAGTTAGCCTAAAAAGCCCATTGCCAAAATATATTAAGGAAGTAAATGGAAAAGCAGAATATGAAAACATACTCAATTTTATGTTTATCTGGATAACGATTCACAATTTAAAACAGAGACAAATGTGACTTCCCAAGTCATATGCTAACTACAGACTGATTATGGAATCAGTATAATATGGAGCGCATTCTGCTTGTCTATTTTGGAACTGTTGGTGCAGATGACCAGTAGGAAATAAAAAAGATTGACCTCACAATGAGGAATTCAGTTATGAAACATGCAGAATTCCTACACCTCATTGTTGAAGCCTCCTCCCTTCTCTGCAATCTGCTTCCCCCTTTCTAGAAGGAATAGAACAGTGCTTGTTTGTCTTACATGGAGTGCTAGAAGATAAATACAGTGTCTATAAGGAAACAAGGTAGACCACTATGTTTATTCAGTATGGCGGTTCCTATATCCCAGTAAGAGAGGAAAAGCACATGCAAATATTTAATATCTATCTTCTCAAGTTCAGGAATCTTGTTCATGTTCACTATAACTCACTTTTTTTTATATTTATTGCTTTTTATTATAAACAGTACATGAACAACTTTGTCAATGCTTATACACTACAACATAAGAAACAGTTTGCCTGTTTTCAACCTAAGAAAGTGTATTCTTTAATAGCAGGTATTTTGGTAATGGCTATTTTTATAACATAAGTTATGGTTCTGGGGATTGGGTTGGTTTGGGTTCACACACACACCCCCCTTTTTTTTTCCTTTCAACCGTTTTATCATGTGGGACCTTTCTTATTTAATCCCAAAACAAGGCATACTGATCTAAATTGTTAGCATCTGCCTAGCTTCATATTGGGGAGGGAAAAAAATCTACATAACCCAAACCCAGAAATGCACGTGGAATGACAAACTCATAGAGCATGTGAAAACAAAGGCTAGATCCAACAGAAAATGAACGTGTTTGTAAGGCAAAGGATAAGGTACTAAACTGAAAGTTGCGGTAGCTGAAAGTACTCCCTCCCCTGGCCAAACATTACCTTTCCCGCGCTGCAGTGCTGCCATCTACAAAAGGGCTTATTTCTAATTCACCGTCTTTTACACATCATTCTGAGATCTGTAACTTGGCAGCCTTATAGAAATCTAAATATTATTTTGTTTTGCTGAAGAGAGAATAATATCTAGAAGATGCAAGTAATAGCTGCACCAACTTCAAGTGTTGAAATTCCTCATCTGTTTATTTGTACCATAGCGTTACATTTTTACCTCAAAGCACTTTGATTAATTGAGCTTCTTACAACCATTCAGGACATGATTTTATTATTCCCATTTTGCAGATAGAAAACCTAATTAAATAAGCCTCTACAGTTTAAATAATGCCACAATGAAGAATACACCTAAGGTGAAATCAGAAGTTTCTGAAAGCCAGCTTTCTATCTTTGTATTTTCTGTCTTGATAGTGCTGTAAAAATACAACCACATACAAATTTAATAATTTTTATGAATTTATAGTTAAATGATAGTTCTTGATACCAGACTTGTGCTGCTTGCCAAAGTAGAGACGTGTTATTACTGCCTGTTCAGATCAAAACAAACCTCAGAACACAAGTAAGGTGTTTCGTTTTGCTATAGTTTTTATAGTCTAAATTCCCTGTTTCTAGCTCAGGCCATCAGTGTGATATTTTAAGGAAAATCTTCAGCCAAATCTCTTGTTTGCTGTTGCAACAGCATTTTGGAAAGCACCCACTCAGTATCAGCCCTTTCCACAGTGAATGAACATCCTTATCACCTCCTTGACAACTAAAAGTTTACCCCATATGCTGTACATTTAATTCCTTTTCTAAGATTTTACATATGTACAAAAAGACTCTTTGCTATGGGAGGCATATGTCAAGAGAGTGTTTTATGATGGCTGTGTTCCAAAGTGCATTTTTTTCTGCTTGAAGGTAGGTGTTTTTCTTTGTGTTGGAATCTTACCTGAGGATAGGATATCATACATACACAGGTCAGCTACGCCAAAATACAACGAAGCCAAATGTGAGGAACTCCTATGGAACCACAATACATACTTGCTGATAGTATACAAAACCATGATCAAGGACAGTTTCAGCAAAGACTGTCATCTATCAGCGACATATCAGTCCAACAGTTTCCCCTCAAAGAGTATATAGAATTTAAAAAAGCTATTTAAATAAAACCTCAAAACAAAAAACTAAAATCTTCATACATTCCACAACTAGTTCAATCAGAAAAGTAATTTAAAAATGCATTTAAGACAAATAATTTCAGATACCAATTTCTACCCATCACAATACAAAATTCACATTTCTCACACACAAACTTTAATGCAAAACCAGTTATGAATGCTTTAGTTTTCCCAATTTCTGGGTTTTGCTTCCATAAGAGAGAAAACCAACATACCTTCTGAGAAGTCAGAACTCCTGTTACAAGCAAAAGATATTTCACAACACCTTAATGACCAATTTAACCTGACGTTAAAGAAAAGCTTTTTCAATGTCTAGGTCTCCTGGTACTTTTAACAGAAATTACTTTGTACCTTCTGTGCCCCTGAACATAATTCCCAGCTTACATTGCTTAAGAGCATATACTGAAAAAGGAACATTCCTTGATTTTCAGGGGCAGATGAATGTACCTAGGCTTAAACCAACACATTACCATTAATTTAATTTTGCTACAGTAAGTAGTTCACAAATGCTTTGGACAGAAAACAATTAGGAGCAATCAGCAAAGATTCCTAAAGTTTTTGTGGAGTCGTTACTCAAGGACTGTTCTCATGAGATCCCACCTGCACTGGTGCATCCAGGTCTGGGGCCCCCAACACAAGAGGGACATGGACTTGTTGCAGTGAGCACAGATGAGGCCATGAAGACGACCAGAGGGCCAAAACATCTCTGCTATGGACACAGGCTGAGAGAGCTGCGGTTGTTCAGCCTGGAAAAGGCTTTAGAAAGGCCTTAGAGCAGCTTTTCAGTACCTAGAGGAACCTACATGAAATCTGGAGAGGGCCATTTTGCAAGCACATATAGTGACAGGACAAGGGAGAATGGCTTTAAACTGAAAGAGGGGAGATTTAAATATTAGGAAGAATTTCTTTACTATGATAGTGATGAGACACTGACACAGATGGCTCAGAGAAGCTGTGGATGCCTGATCCCTGGGAGTGCTCAAGGCCAGGCTGGGCAGGGCTTTGAGCAACCTCGTCTAGTGCAAGGTGTCCTGCCTGTGGCAGGAGGGTTGGAACTAGAAGTCCCTTCCAACCCAAAGCATTCTATGACTGGTTTTCAGTTGCAACCACAAATTTGTCATTGTCATTTTAATCAGTCACTAACAAGGCTAACCTTTGGTTTGTAATCCATTTTACAGTGAAACAACAGTGACCTTGGAGTCCTGAATCTGGCTTACATGGTTAGAGAATCACAACTGACTATCCAGACAGCAAATAGGTCAGGGCCCCCAGGAAGAAAATACATTGCACACATCAGCAGTCTCTTAGAACAGAGGGGAGTCTGCTCAGGTGAAGACTGTGCGATGCCTGGAAGAGCGCTTGGTGAGGTTCTCTTTGTTTCCATAAAATCCGCTCCCGCGGGTGCTTTTACACAGACCAACATCCTGCCTTAACTGCTGCTACCACACGGACGCCTTGCAGAGCCCAACCCGACCGCGAGGCCGACTCCCCCACCAAAAGCTCTGGGAGGCTCCCGCCGCCAGTTTCCGCCTGCGCAGGGAGACAAGCGGCAACACTGCCGCCCCGGGAGAGCATAAACGCGCCGTCTCTCCGGCGGCAGGCCGAGTCCCGCGGCGCCTCGTCTCCCTCCACCAGCGCGCCGGACTGGACGAGGCCGATCCCGCCCTGCGCCGGGGCCTGCTGCCAAACTCGCACCCTCAGGCGGCGACGGCGACAGCTCTCCCACCTCAGGCAGCGAAAACACAAACCACGGCCGCGCAACCCCCGACGCGCCCTGCCCTGCCCTGCCCTGCCCTGCCCGAGCCGCGGCCCTGCGTCCTGCCCCGGTGCCCCGAGGGGTGCCTGGCACCGCCCGCGCGGGGCGGAGCGGCGTGAGCTGCCCCGCCCCGCTTGCTTTGTGCTCGGGCAGCTCGCGGCAGCCGCATTCGCAGCCGCTTCCAGCGCGGGCACAGCGCGGCTGCCCGTGCCTTCTCCTTCTTTCCTCCTTACCCCCCATCCCTTCCTTCCTATTCCTCCTCTCTTTATCCCTACCACAGCCGCTGCTGTCCCCCTTGCCCGCCATGTCGCTGGGAGCCGTCCCCGAGGCGGGTTTCTCCAGCGAGGAGCTGCTGACCCTGCGCTTCCCCCTTCACCGCGCTTGCCGCGATGGGGACCTGCCAGCCTTGTGCGCGCTGCTCCAGAGCTCGCCCCGCTCCGACCTGGCGGCGGAGGACTCCTTCTACGGCTGGACGCCCATCCACTGGGCCGCGCACTTCGGCAAGGTGGGGCCCGGCGCGGCCCGGCCCGGCCCGGCCCGGCCGGCGGAGCGAGCACCGGGCGAGCGGGGGGAGGGGGAAGGCGCTGAAGGGGAAGGAGGGCGCGAGTCCCGCTCGCGCGCAACGCGGCGCCATCTTTGTCCCTTGCGCGCGCCCTGCCGGGAGGCGGCTGCCGCCGTCCCGTCCCCCTCCGCCATGGCTGCTCGTTGCCGCTCCGGGGATCGGGTGGGAGCCGCGGCGGCGCCTGGCTTCTGTCCCGGCTTACCAGCGGCCAGCGAGGCGGGGGTAGGGCTGGTGGTGCCTGCCGCTCCCCAATCATCCTCTCCCCGCCGCCGGTTGGAGCGGACCCGTTTTTCGCTGCCCTCCCGTCAGGCTGGC
Organism: Psilopsiagon aurifrons; assembly: GCA_025447955.1. Classification (NCBI taxonomy): domain Eukaryota; kingdom Metazoa; phylum Chordata; class Aves; order Psittaciformes; family Psittacidae; genus Psilopsiagon; species Psilopsiagon aurifrons. Next base: position 31,418 of record JAOEHY010015343.1, read on the forward strand.
CGGTGGAGGCGCCTCTGGGTCTCGCAGCTGGGCGTCCGAGCGGCGGCCGCCAAGGGGCAGGAGCAGGGCCTGGGGCTCCCCTCTTGCCCCCACCGGGGAGCGTCCGGCCGCGCTTCCCCACCACCTCGCCCCCCCTCTCCGTGCTTCGTTTGCAGTCCAGCCGCGGTCCTTAATGGTCCTCGGCTCCGCACCTGGAGACTGTTTTGTTGTGGTGCCTGTGTTATGACTACGGCTCGCTGGGAGTTTGAGGAGGAGATGGGTGTGTTTGTCAAGCGCTACTCAGTCGCCTTCAGTGTGAAAAATAAACGGTGTTTGGTACGCCCGCAGATGAGAGTACGGGATTGACTGCATTAATTGGCATGGTTGCAGTGCAGGAAAGATCAAAATATAAGAAGTAGCTCCATTATCTTACAATTCTTAAGATGAGTGGTATCTTAATTCCCTGATTTTATGTAGGCCCTTCATGTTTCTAATGTGGTGAATGTTCCAGCCTAGGCAGAATTCCACCATAGAAGGCGATGGCTGGGATTTGGTTTTCTTCCTCATCAGTTTGTCCGGGTTTGGATTTCGAGGGGCTTTTGTTCTTGTTCTCCTTCTCATTTCCAGTGTGTTTGTGTGCCAGAGGAGGAAAATTAACGTATTCAGGCAGTGTATACAGTTTATTAAAGTACATTAAGATGTGGTTTCCGTATGTTACATGATCTTATCTGCAGTGCTTGTTTGAGAAACATTTTGGAGACATGGCTAACTAGCCCTTCAGTCTTAGAAAAAAAAAAACAAAAACCCACCAAAACACGCCACAAAACAAACAGACAAAAACCCCAAACCCACAAAAGCCAAGACCTAAAACAACATATTACCTATTCAGAAAGAAGCTAATATACATTTTTTGGGGAAAAAAAAAAATAGAGTGCTTTAAATTTTATTGTGAGGTATGTTCATAGAAAATATGAAGGTACCGATCTGATGTTACAGTCTTCTGTTTCATTTTTCCATCTCACAAGGATCTCTTCAGTACAAGCTTACAGCAGTTGTGCTTTTGTGTTGGAGCGTGTGTAGTTTGGTTTATATTTGTTTTTTCTTTAAGCATCTTTAGCTTTCTGTTAACCATTGTAGATTGTGTGAGGTTACTGTATATGTTCTAGTTTCTGTTCAAGAGACTCTTGAAGAAACAGATGACCAAGGTAACAAGTCGGTCTGCAAGGTAGGGTGGTTTTTTGCCTCGGCCATCCTTGGGTAAAATACAGCGAGCAAAATGATACTTGCAAAGATGACATAGGCTGTGCATGGTTTTTATACAACCTTTGTGTACGTGTGCTTTATCCTAAAAGCCTTCTGACAAGATCTGGGCAATTAGAGTCTACAGAAGTTATCTGCAGGTTTTATAGTGTTTGGTAGTGCTCATTCCACTGAGCCAGAGAACATACAATACAATTGAAAGAGTTCCAGCAGTGTAATTGAACCCCAAATTCGACTTGACTTTTTGTGGCACAGCTGTACTTTTGCCTTTCACCAGTTAATAGAGGGTTGCCAGCATTGAAACAATAGCTGTGCTTAGTGGACATCTGCATAAGACATCTGTCTTTTGTTCCTTTTCACCTCTTCCCAACCCCTCCCCCAATTCAGGTTAATAAAAATTTCAAATAGTGGGTTCTTCTGTTTCCCAAAGTATCAGAGTTTTAAAACATTGGTTTTGGAAATGTTCAGTAGCAGCTACTGAACGTAGTTTTACAGCTTGCAACTAATAAATAAAATACCAGCAGAGTCAATTAAAAGTAATAGATACTACAACCAGTATTTCTGAATGTATTATCTGGAATTCTAATGACAGCATGGACCTCCTTTTAGAGATAAGTAGCAAGTCCATATTAACGTGTTGAGTATCTGTGGCAGAATTTGCATTTTCAGGAAATTCCCTGACTGCAGAGAAGTGCTCATATCTTGAGATGTCAATTAATTCCCATTAGAGTTACTATATTCCAATTAGAGTTAATTATATAGTGCCCTAAATTAGCTTGGCATCCTGTAGATTTCTGAGAACATGGGTCAGAATGTAAAATCATCAGCAATCTAAAAATCTGTCAGAGATATAGGAAAAGAAGGGCTTGTATAAAATGCAAGGTTGCTGTTAATTCACAGTGTTGTGTGTTAGTCTTCATTGTAACCACTTGAATGTGTATTTTAATTTTCTCAGACCGCATCTATTTGCTCACACTTCTCCTTTTATTTTTGCCATTTGACTGTTTACGTTGTAGGAAGCAAAATAGGAGTAAGTACATTCTGTTTCTTTTAGAGAAAAAGTAGTACAGATAAAAATGCCCGTCTCTTCCTTGGTGTTTTGCCAGTGTTGTGGCTTGTGTGGAGGCCTGTCTTTCTTCTTCATTAAGTAAGTTTAACCTCTGCTTGAGGTATAACAAAACACTGGAAAACATCTGCTAAAAGGCTAATGAAAGCAGACTTCTATGTCATAATCTTGAGCATAATCAGTCATATGCAGTATTGGGTTTTTTTACGTTGACTTTTCCCATCTGCAGCAATTTACCTTGTTCTTCCATAATGTTGGAAGAAGCAGGTTTTTATGACAACCATTATACAGAAGACCCATACTTAAGCTTTTAATGGGATGAAACGTATTCTCTGTTAAAACCGTGTAAGAGATAATGAAAAAATAAGCACACAAGAGAAAACAATTTAAACATGGAGTTGTGTATAGATAATCATGATGTGTAACCATGTTGCAAAGCGGATTTAAGCATTTCTTTTACAAGATGCCTCAGATGAACCAGTTCCAGTGTGTTTCCCCTCTCAATTGATGGGCTGTAATGCCTGTCTGATTATGGAAATTCTTTCAGCCTGGTTTCTGTGCAGGAAATAATAATATTTCCTGAAGTTGTAATGCTTGTCTAAAAGTGTTTTCAGATTAATTCTGTTAGAAGTCCATTGTTTTAAAAATCGGCTGGAATTTATTTTTGTTTGCAGTTATACTGGGGAAACTTCTTGGTGTAGCTGGAGTTGTTTTCCATCACATTGCTTATTAATAATTGCAGTGTTACAATTATTAAGGGTTAGCAGCCATGTTAGGGTGCTAGTATGTGGGCACTTTGGAAAGTCTAAGAGTAGCAAACACGAAATGTATTTGGGTAGTCTAGCATTAGAATTACAAATCTGCTTACACAAGTTTTGATGTAATATTTTTTTGCCTTTGAAAAGGTACTTTCTCATTGGTAACACTGAGGTTTATGGAGCTAAGTTCATCAATATGGCAGTATTTCAGTTACCCTCACCCTTACATGTTTGCTTCATGTACTTAGGGGATTAATGGTACATCTGTGTCTAGTCCATTGCAGTCCAGAAAAGTACTTTTGTGTATCATAAAGGATAGGGTTCATCTGTGTTTGTTTGACATACATGGGGGGAAATGGCAGTTGAAGTTCAGAATATGTTTGCAAAACTAATACAAATATTTCACTACAGTGGTTGGTAGTGTTATATACGCAATTCATGAAGATCTGGAATTTACCGGTTTAAAGAGACATACAGCAGTAGAGAAGAACATTGTAATCTTGATGTTTGTTTGTCTCTGAACCAAACTGCCAGCTTGCCAGATGACTTCTTTTGCCTTTTTTTTTCCTTGTGTGTGAACAGACTGTGGTATGGCTAACAAACATTTTCTTTATCTGCAAGAGACTGACCCTTAGGTTTTTATGTGAACCAGTGCCCCAAGTTGGTGTAAAAGTTTTTTTGGCTTGCTGTCCTGAGTGTGTGGTGCTGTTTGTTATCTAACCACAATAAATGAAAGCCCAGACTAAACTGTTTATTTTAGCATAGTGCATTCTTTTTCTGATCAACAAAAAGACAATGTTACTGTGTGACCGGAAAGGAGCTTCTTGTGTGTGCGCCTGTGTTGGTTTTTTTTTGCTTTTTTTTTTTTGCTTTTTGAAGTTGAGGTCATCATGGCTGTGGTTTGCTTAGCTTCTATGAGTGTGGTGTTAAGAACATCTAAAAATAGAAGCTGTATATCTGACGCTTCTGATTAGCGTGACAAGAAAATGAAAGAATACAATCTGACAAAACTCTGCAGCTTTTTAAAGTTTTCTGATATTGCCACAAACATACAGCCTACTGATTTATTTATAACAGCAGTTCAGCCATAATAACAGGAAATTGGTGGAAAGAATTTAGTTCTTTTATAGTGTTGTCATATTATTATAATATTAACAGGTTTAGTTTTCTTTAGTACTACTTCTGTCACTTTAGGGAGACGTTAAATACAAAATATTTCTTGTGCTTTTCTGATTTACCTTCTTCTGAACTCTCCTGAGAGTACATCTTTGTGTCTCCTAACAGCACTCTTGTTTTGTCGAACATTAATAATGTCTGGTTAGTATTGTGTCTGCAGCTTTGCTGGATCAAATCTCTTTATTTTGTTTTTGTGCTTGCTTTGGGGTTTTGTTCGGGGTTTTTTTGTTTGGTTGATTGGTTGGGGTTTTTTTAATTCTCCTTTCCTTAAAAGTTGTGAACCAAATAGCTCTGTAGTCAGATCTGAGGTATTTATGCCCTCTTTCCTCCCATACTGAAAATAAATGGTGGTATTCAGTTTTAAGAGTGAAAATTACATACATCTTTGGTATGGCCTATGGCTGAAGGAGGGAGGAGTGAAAAAGGGGAAGGGGAAAATTCCAATGCTCATATTCTCTTGTTTTGCATCCCTGTAGTCTCAATAGTCTGCTTATCTTTTCTAGAGTTTGATATTTATTTATCACATGCTAATTGTCATAGCACATCTGTGTAACATTCTTGGTTTTATTCCCTCCTGTCTTTAAAGCTGGAGTGTCTAATGCAGTTAGTAAGAGCTGGAGCTTCTGTAAATGCCAGTACAACACGTTTTGCTCAAACACCAGCCCACATTGCTGCTTTTGGAGGACATCCACAGTGTCTGAATTGGTTGATTCAAGTGGGGGCCAACATAAACAAACAGGTATGGATTCATGTTTATTTCATGTGTGCGTATAGTTTTGGAAGGAGTGTCTCAGTCCCTTTTTCCTGTATGTATGATCCTTACATTTGCATACAGATACATTATTTTTAATATCAGCTGAAGTCAGGTGACTTAATTATCATATACAGACCTTTATAATTTCAGTAGAGGTAGGACTGATGAATGTACTTTAAGCCACTGAAGGTTTGGAGAGCATTTGGCTTAGGAGTTGAAATAGTGCTGCTGCTTGGACAAAATGGTATGCTGCTCTGGTGTTGGCAGCATTAGTAAATACTCTGACAATGCCTCTTTAGGGGAAGGAAAAAAAGTCTAGTGGGGAGCATATTATTAAATATGCTAAGAATTGAAAAATTCACCATTACCTACGGAGCTATGAGACCTTTGTGCGGCTTCATGATACAGTCGTATATCTAACTAGTAAGATATGCAGTGGTTTATTTTAAGGTGCATCTGGTTTCAAACTGATTTCCTTTTTAGATTCTTCCCAAAGCTTTTCTAGTAACTTCTGCAAATAGATCAGAAACATGTACTTTACTAACAAAGAATTAATTGGGGATTTTATTTTTTTTTCCTATTCTATTACTTTAACAGTTAAGTATGCATAATGATGTATTTGGTGGAGGACAGTGTATTAATATAGCAAAATTCCTGTAAAGAACTGTACTCTAGTGCAGTAACAGAATCAAGTGCTTAAAACTGTTAAGCTTTTGAAGATAATTTTTTGCAGCACTGAATAAATGTATGTATGCTGGGCATGCATAATATGTGCCTTTCTAACAGTATGCAAAATTATTTATAGTATTCTATGAGAGTAATTAATACTACATCATTTGCATTTACTAAAAGCTGTAGTATAGCACAGTACCTGTAAAATGCCTGGTCTGTTAAATCTGGCATCATACTTTTTTTAATATCTAATGGCCAGACTGTTTTATATGCAGTAGAGTTAAACTAAGTCTGCTGAAGACTTGAACATTTGCATTTCTAGAGTTTGGTTCTTTTTGTTTTTTTAAGCTATGCAAAAATAAGAAATGGGGAAGTTTGTGTTGAGTTTTCAGAAAAGAAGGCTGGTGCATTGAGAACAGCTGTGAGACACCAGGAGAATTGTAGAAACAATGAAGTGACTGGATGCAGAGGCTATAGATCGCATCTTCTCCTTGATACCTGACAAAAGTAACTTATGCAATAAGTTATTGCTGCATAGTGGTAGACTCTTCAGAAGAGAAAATAGAAGAACTATAAATGCATCTGGAGACCAGGTAAGAATGTAAAGAAATGGTGATTAGAGAGGAAACATGGCATGCACAGAATAAAGGTATACAAATATCTGCTAAATGAGAAGAGAAGAATGAATGAAAATGAATGAATGAGAAGAATGAAAGTTTCCAACTATGAGGATAAAGAGAAGAACTGACCAGTGAGGTTGAAATGGAGTTGAAGAACAAGCTGGCTGTCCTGGAACGTGTTGGGGGAAAAGAATCACATCTAGTGAGTGAGGTTATAGCAAAGAAGAAAGTAGCAACTAGCCCCCAAGGAAGAGAAGAGTGCAGAGAGATCTCTCCATGGGCTGAGGGCACCATGCAGGTGACTTTAAAGGAAAGCAGAAGGCAGTATAATATGCAGTTAAAAATAGGCAGGAGACTGGTTCCAGCTTTAAAGAAGCCACCAAGACTAGTCAGTGACTCAGGAATCTATAAATTGATGGCCTGTCACCAGACCAAATACAATTAATAGGTCTGTCATCCTTCACAGGAAGAAGAATACTGAGGTTCTCAAATTTAAAAAAAATAGTGGTGATGGTATGCTATAGACTTCTAAGAGAAGATTTAGGTATTGGCAGGGAAAGGATGCTAATATAGATGGTACTGCAAGCTGACTGTGTGGAAGCGTTGTATGTTAACAGTAGGCTCAAGTTTCACTTGAGTATGTTAGCCTATTTTGCCTGCGCAAAATACTAATTGAACACAGAAGAAGAGGTATTCTAGATTTAGTTTGATGAAGATAGCTCTGGTTAATTAAAATAGCACTAGAAACAAAAAAGTCTGTTAAGTTCTTAGTTAGGATGCAACTGGTCAGTCATACTTGTTTCACATGAATGAGCACTGAAAGCTAGGCAAACCTCGGATACATTGGGAGTATTTCTTCTGTGGCTGTGTGAAGCATAGTGCATGCTTTGCTTTCCCTGGTTCCTTCCAGCTGTTTATTGAATTGTGGTTAAATTTTTCTTTTCTTGTTTCATTTGAAGTCCTTAATAAATGATCTTGGTTCCTTATTTAACTTCCAAGTACTGTCAGGTGATAATCTAGGGCTTCCACCCACACTTTTGAGCTTCCAGAGCACTATTTCCTGATGTGTATTTTGTTTGTTCCTTCCAGCTCGCTGACTGATGGTACTTCAGACAGACATAGTCACTGGCTAATGCTTGTGTGAGGACAAGTGTTCCATGGACACTGGATACAAAACACATGCTGAGAAATCTGGGAGTACTTGATAATTAAAGTAGTAAAACTTTGCTTCCACACTGACTCCTGTTCATTGGCTACAGACTAACCCATCACCTCTGGGAAAAGAGAAGGATAGCTCCTGAAAAGGAATCCACTCGAGTCTCTCAGTCTTTATGTAAACCTCTGGTACTAGTAGAATTTGCATGCACACTTTCTCATATGCGCCCTGAGGTGCAGTATTGTAGCACGTGCTGCCTGCCCTGAAGTTTAGGAAATCATGAAAATGCATGTCTCAGTGCTGGTGAAAGCTGCCTGGGACATTTCTTGGGCAGCAGCCAGAAAGGACTTAGGCTGAAAGCTCCTTGTGCCAGCTGTACCTTTCTTTCCAAATAAGTTCTGTGATTATATCTGTGATGTCCAGCCCTCTTATTGCTTTATGTGCTGGCTAGAACCCATTTTTCTGTGTTTATGACCGGTTGGGCAGTTCTCTCACCTCCAGGATCGTTATAAAAATGCAAAGGAGAAAGCTGAAGTTCCAAGCAGTGATCTGCCTGTTCTACCCAGCAATGGAAAAGAGAAAGTCTTATTATTACATTTTTTATTTTTTTTTTTTAATTCAGTGGGCAGTGCCTGCTAATGGCTTTTGACTCAGGACCTGTGTTTGGCTACCTGCCTGCTCTAGTTCACTGTACCAGTGCAGAGCAATTATACTGCTACTTTTACTTTCCATGAGATTTTTTTTTTTGATGTTTTATCCTTGTCACAGCACAGATTTTGTGCTGTTGTGCATATTAACAGCAAATACGAGTACTTTTTTGATTAAAAAGCCTATTATTTCATTTAAATATATTTCCCCTCTATCCTCAGCCTATTAAACATTTTTATTGTATGTTGCCTGTGTTGATTTGCCCCTTCCCCCTCACCCTGATGGTGTGGCTTGACTTAAGGTTGGGATAAGAAATACTGCATCCTTACAACTGATGCTAGTATACTTTTCAGCCAGCCAGTTATCATCATGTGCCAATGATTTCAGATTTAGAAGGGTTGGATTACCTAAGCTGGCAAGAACTGTAAACATGCTGATAGCCTTGGTGAGGAGGAAGAAGACACTCGTTCTTTGGTATGTTACAGTTCTGTATTTTGAAAAAAGTTTGGACTAAATCCAGATAAAAATATTCCATCAGTTCTCATCTGTACTCAAAATTCAGAAGGAGAAAGCGTAATGAATTCAAAGCATTCATTTATAGCAAAGTATAAGGAAAAATACTCTGTGTTCTCCAACATCTACTTCTTGGCTTCAGAAGGGATGGGTTCTGAGTCTAAGAAATCTGCTGTAACTTTAAATTCAGTTGATTGAGTTAAGGAATAGAATTAATTTATATTTCTTGTCAGTTGAAATAGTGCTTCTGTGTCTTAGATATCTTTGCTAGAAGTATTTTGAAGTGTTAACAGTGTTGTGGTTTTAATAGCAGTAGGCACCTAAGCACCACACAGCCACTTGCTCATTTCCCCTCCCCCCAGTAGGTTGAGGGGGGAGAATCAGAAGGGAAAAGTGAGAAAAAACCTAGGTTGAGATGAAGTCATGTTAACAGGTAAAAAAGGAAGCAAAACCAAGAAAATGAAGTTGTTACTTAAACAAAAACCCCAAAACTAAAGCCCTTGCACCATAACCAAATAACCCACAATTGCTCCTCACTAGCTGACTGATGCCTGGTCAGTCCCTGAGCAATGATGGCCTTGGAAACATGTCCCAACTGTTCTTAGTGAGCACTGTGATACACCGTATGGGATATTCCTCTAGTCAGTTTGGGTTAGATGCAGCTGTGTCACCTCCCAGCCCACTCCTAGCTAGAACATTGGTGTGTTGTCAGCGTTATTTTGGTTATGACTCCGGCACATAGCACCATGCCAGCTACTGTGAAGAAAATTAACTGTCCCAGCCAAAAACCAGTACGCATAGTTGAAAGGTTTTAGTGTCAATGCGCATGGGGCTTTTTGTTTTAAAAAGAAACAGGTACAGGTAAGTAACATATATGAATGAAAAGGGTGTAAAGATAACAGTGAAATCAACTGCATCATATGTAGTGATTTGGAATTTTAAAGACAAAATTGAAAATTTGCACCAAGTTCAACTGGAAGGTCCTAATGTCAGCAGAGATGTGGATCCCAAAAATAGAGAGGGGGAAATGGGAAAAAAAAAAATGGCTTTACTGACCTGAAATACAATCATATCTAAAAGAGGTCTGGAAATAAGAGAGTTTGAGGAAAAATACTTGATCTGTAGGGGAAATGTCTTTTGAAGTTAAGCAGCGTACTGAGGAAATGCGAGCTGATTAATTGATCACATAAGAGTTACTGATTTATCCAAAAAAGCAAAAAGACTCTTGAGACACATAAATGAAAACAGAATAAGGAAGGTAGCTCAGTAAAATGAAAGACCCCAAGTGGGAGAATACTGCCCTTGTCTTTGCGAAAGGATAGTTACGCTCCTATAAGGGCAAGGAGGAGGTGTTTGGCAGTGGCAGTGAATTTCAGAAAATAAATATGCCTATGATGCCTCATGATTGTTGTCATGTTTTCAGGAGCACTATGCACAAAATGCTTAGTCTCCACAGAAGCAAACTTGTGTTTCCTTGAATGATAAACTAATAAAACTTAATTGGCCTTTCTGCTCATTTATGTGACTTTTGGATTAAGAGACGAGTTTGGGATATTGGTGCAGTGTTAATCAGAAGGGTGAATGGGATCTTGAAAAGTTCTGCTCTAGGTATGAAAGGCCAGTACAAGTTATCGATGTTTCCCTTCCTGGAATGTTGCTACAGAAGGGATTATGTCAAACTGAACCACATATGGAACTGTGGACAATTACAAGGATTATGAGGTGTGTAAAGGATAATCAGGAATTTGTAGAGCCCTTCAAAATATAGTGACTTGTTTTTTTCCACATAGCGAAAGAAGGTGTTGGGAAGTGGTGTGTTGTGCTTGAAAATGTGCTAACAATCTAGACCCTGAACAGTACTCAGAAGCTTGGAAAAAGCCTCTGTTAAAATTGCTTTTTCTGTTTGGTGCCATCAGTTCCAATTGTTGAATCAAACCAGAATTGTTCTGAGGCTCATAGAGTATTTTTCCCTGTATGCATAATTTTGAATGTATTGAAAAATAAGTAAACTTTAAAGCCACTTTTCAGTGGGAGATTTTTTTCTTTTCCTTTCAGTCTAGCTCGTAGCTCAAAGAGGATGTCTTCTTTATAGAGCTAGGAGACTATTTCATAAGCTATTTCAGTGCAGCTAGATTGAGTCCTACCGGAGAACTCCAAGAGAAGATTAACTGATGACTGAAATTTAGGTGCTATAATTAAAACCAAAGCTATAAAAATCTGAATTTGAATATTTGGCATTCTCGAAGTATCTTCCCAGTTCCGTAGCTTTAGAGGAGAAACATGCTTTTCTGGGCCAGTGATTGAAAGAAGCCTTTCTGAAGACATGTCCTCTTCTGACTTACTTTTTCTGGTTGGTGATAGGGTTGTTAGCTGTTACAAGCTTAACCTGTTCTTGTAATGCAAAGTTCTTTTCTCACCCTTCTAGTGTTTCCTCACAGCAATGCTTCTTAATTCAGCTCTCTAGATGTTATTGTAGGAAACATGCTAGGTTTATGGGGCTAGTAGAGATTTCTGTCATCTTTGTCATGCATGCCTAGTTGAGCTAACTCCCTATTTCCCTGAGCATTCTGTTGAGCTATTGAGTTAGGGTTGGGGTTGTAAATACTAATGCTGAACAAAAGAGGCAAATCACTTCTGTTCTGCACTTTTACCTCTTAACAAAAGGTGCGGAACCGTAGCAAAATGATGAATCAAAGACAACTTCCATTATGGGAAAATATGAAAAAAATTTCCTGGATAAGTTTGTGCCAAATGAATTTTCATATGTGATAGTTAATAATATGTCCTCTGTTAAACATCTCTCTTTTCCTGTAACTTCAGCAGAAGTTACAAGTAGGAAAAATTACATTAATGTCATTGGAAAACAAGTCTTCTATTCATCAGCTACAGAAAGCCATTCTGGGAGAGGGGCTGTATAGCTCTTTTCTAATCACTAAGGACTCCATTTAATTTTATGCTCTTCTCTGTCTCCAGACTTCTTTGTCAGCCTTAACAATTTTCCTTAGTTTATGAGCAGATAAACTTTTGTCTGGTACCACTGTTGTTCCTTTCTGGGGGTGCTAGGTGGTTCACTCTTCAGCTGAATATATGTCTTAAGCACTGTTATACTGGCTTCACCATCAGTGAATTTGTAACTTGTTACAAAAACATTTTGCCATGAAATAAAATTGGCACATAGAAAATGGAGAGTATATAGCACATAATCAAAAATTCATTTTCAAGTTACATTTGCATGGTCTAAAAGATGCGATTTAATTTCTCAGAAGCTTGGCGGACAGTTTAAAACACTTATTACCTTCTGTGTCAAAATGCTGGTATGATCATATTTTAAATATATTCACATTTCATATTGAACTTAAGTGTAACCAGTATTGTAGTGTTAGATGGTAAGCACTGTTGTGTCTGAAGACTTTTGAGTCAGTAAAGGTGCTGTGTTAATTTAATAGCTGGTGTTGATATTTTAATAAAAGGAACAGAGAAGCAAGAACAAGGCACATAACAGTTGTAACATGTTTAATATTAGTGGAGCAGACAAATGAAGTCTGTCAAAAATCAGAGAAAGAGGATGAGGAAGGAAGGGGAAAAAAAAACCCTTGCTATCAATTGGAAGTGTTGAGGACTGCAATAATTACCTAGCAAATCAGTAACCGAATATGTACTTGCTACTTCAGGGCTGTATTTCACTACAGAGTCTTAATAGCTGATGACCTCATAGCAGCCTTCCAGTATCTGAAGGGGGCCTATAGGGATGCTTGAGAGGGACTCTTCATTAGGGACTGTAGTGAGAGGACAAGGGGTAATGGGTTCAAACTTAAACAGGGGAAGTTTAGA
>JAOEHY010015346.1:0-16598 GCA_025447955.1 Psilopsiagon aurifrons
GGGCGGGCGGTGTCCTCGCAGGGGTGCAGGCGGCGGTAGTGCCTTGCGTTGCCGCGGAGGTGTCCCGGCCCTTCACGCCTTGACAGTGCCCACCGAGGCTGGAATGGCCCCGCCGGGGGGTTCCCCGGTGTCAGGGTGCGGGCTGAGGTGCGAAGGCAGCCGGCGGCCCTGCTGCCGGCAGGGGCCTGCGGGCACAGGTGAGGTGAGCCCCTGGAGGGTGAAGGCAGACTGCGGCCCGGGTTATGGGACGAGCATCCCTCCAGGTGTCACCGAGTTAACTGAATGCTGCACAACTTCACGGGTCTTTTGGGGTGGGAACGTTTCTATTGTGTTGTTTTGGGATTTGCTCCTCGGTGCTTCTGATTTAAGGGGCTGGGAGTTTCTCCTTGTTGAGCTTTTGCGGGTGGGAGGTTTTACTCTGGAGTGTGTTGAGGATGCTGCTGCCATTCTCTTGCCATTATGTCTTTATTGCTCACGGTGTCCTAAGTTTGCGTTGGGGAATGTGACTGTAGTCATTCTGCTTTCCCTGCACACCAGGAGACGAGGTATCCAGTAACCTGGGTCTGACCCACTGAGTGCTTTCAAGATGAACACGGTGACCTTGAAGTGCATCTTGTATTTACCGAGGAACCAGTGTGCTGTGTGAGGCGGTGGAGTGACATTGCCACTCTGTCAGTGTTGCTGAACTACTTGCATGCCGACTTCAAGACCCTCTGTGTGTGTTTCGAGGTGTGGAGATTTCAGTAGCTGTTTGTATCATGTTTCTGAGCAGTCCAGACCAGCTCTATAGTAAAATCTGTCTTTTATGTTGTTGACTTTCCTTAGGCTTGCAAGGAGGAAGTGTAGACAGCTTGATAGAAGGAAAGGCTTCCTAACTTATCAGTGCACATGAATGTCTTCATGTTTCTGTACTGCCACTGAAAATGCTGCTTTTTAGCTCAAACTTCTCAGTGAGTCACAACAGCCTCAGAACTTCTTTGTGCGAGGGAAATTTCACCCCATGTTGTATGCGAGGCAGGGTGTGCAGCTGCTTCCCCACACTAATGCATACAGGTGCTGTGTTCAGGTGCTCTTGACTGATGCAGTGCGTGTCAGTACTGCCTCACCTGTAGCTGCTCGACACACTTCAGTGTATCTCTCAGTGTAAGAGGGCTGGTGAAGATTTAGGTGTTGCTTTGATGGCTTTTTCCCCTTTGTGTGCCAGTGATCATCCAGCTCACAACATCCTTATGGCAATCTATGTGTGATCAGAAACTTGAGCTGTGATGCTCAGGAGTGATGTAAGTGGTGTCCGCTGCTGTGGCTTTTGTGTTCTGTGTGATTTGGCGTGCTCTATTCTAATCTCATTCTTCGAGGAATGAGCCAAATTCCTCTTCTCCAACTGGCAAAGAAAAACACTGTAATTACCATTCCCTTATAGGCCTCTGGGGTTAGGAAATCTGTTTCACCTGCTCCCCAGGGTTGATGCTAATGAAGTGACATTCACGTGTGGATTTCCTTCTCCTTACATCTCCATCTCAATCACAGAGTTTGGTAGCAAAGGCACGTGTATCTCTACAGTGCAACAGGCAGCATGGATCCCTGTTCTGATGAAGTTGATGCTCTTTTTCCAAAGCAGAAGTGATGAGGCAGATCAGACTGCCACATCACCTTAGAGTTTATTAGGTAGCCCACTACTCTCCTGTGGATCTTGTTCTTCATTTGTGTCCTGTCTGTTTTCTGCCTTAGTCTTATATATTTCTCCATGTGCAGGGTCCAGATCAACTCTGCAGGAGTGGTTCCACATTCTGGGAAGGTCCTAGGTTAGATTCACTTGCCAGTACTCCATCATGACCTTCCAGTAGCATTGGTTCACTTTGAAAACAGAGCAGAAGACAGAATATAGGGCCTTCTAGAGGTTGCTCTGAAGTCCTCAAGGGATTTGAAAACTCTTCCCTCTTTTTTAAAAGATCATTGGCTTTGTTGGTATTTTCTCCTTTGAACATTGCAAGGCACAGCCCAGTATTTGATGGAGTGATTGTGGAAGCATTTGCTAAAAGAGGTAAGATATGGAATGGACGCAACAAGTGCTTCCGTCCCCTTCCATCAAAAATAACTGAAAACTGGGTGTTCTTCTGAAACATCCTGAAATCCCCTTTAATGTCCTTGTGAGACACTGACCGGATGTGGTAAAGGTTAAAATTGCTTTGGGAGAGAAGAATAAGGAAGTCCACCAGCAATGAGGCCTTGGGCAGAGGAAAAATGGGAGAATCTGTTGGACATTTATTAGGAAGGAGAGGTGGGAGGTGAGGGAGATGATGGGGATTTTGCACTGTGCATTTGAACCCAGATTGAGATTCCCTCACCTGTAAGAGCCTCACCAGCAACAAACCAGGCAGTGGCAGTCCTCAGTGACATGTAGGACCAGCTCTTGGTCTTGTCTACCACAGTGCCCACACACAGCCTGTGTCTAACACTGTTGAGACCCACGACAGTCATTCCCTAAAATACAGGAAACAATTCAGCAGTAGCAGGGTGACTTTGAGCTCAGCGTTTCAAGTGGCTTTTTTCACATGGACTTTTTCTGTTTCTTGGAGACCAGCAGATACATCAGTGCATTAGACTTGATGGGGGGAAGAAGAAAAAAATGCCACAGTAGCTTTATCCATCACTCAAAATCCCTTTTGGTCTTACCCACCTCCACACTCTTTTCCATTAAGTCTTTTTACTATTCAAGAGCTGTTCACATGGGAAATGGTCTTTTTTTGTAATTGAGAAGGAAGACATTGACAGCATGATGGACTGTAGAGGTAATGAGATAAGATGTACTTAGAAAACCTTTCCTTTGGGTGTCAAACCATGTCATCTTTAATTTGGTGAACAATATGAAAGGGACAAACTGCAGCTTTTGGGCCAGCTCCAGCTGTAGAGGCACAATGGGAAGCAGAGATAATGCCAGTGGGCGCTGATTGCCTCTTCTCTGCAGAAATGGGGCAGTCCAGCCTCAAGAAAGAGGTCCAGTGTCAGCTGTGACAGATGGAAGCAGATTCCTTGCTGCCTGTGTGACAGTAAATGTTGGGAGGATCATGGTCATCCTGGAGGCTGTATTGTAGAAAATGTGATGGGTTACGAGTTGGTTATGAAAAGATTGCGAAAGGGAGGAGGAGTCATTGATGTCTAGTGAAAAAGGTTTGGTGATAGGATTATAAACCAAACTGCTCAGGCCTAAGGCCTGTATTGCTCTGGTTCTTTTCTCCCAGCGACCAAGAGATGATGCTTAAGGAAGGGCTCAGAGGACACGCACAAGGATGCTTGCTCTAGTTATACCTTTCTTGGTGTTACAGTTTGCAGTTTGGCAGTCTCTTTATTTGTTATCCTGAATAATTTTGTATGTACGTAAGGTGTGTTACCCCACTGGTGATAGCACTCTGTTGTGAAACCTAGTGGTGCATTCCAGTGTGTTTTCCTCTCTTGTAGCCAGTTACTGTTCCCCAGCACTGCCAAGGCCACCACCAACCCATGTCACGGAGGGCCTCCTCTACGCTGTTGTGAGCACTTCCAGGGACGGTGACTCCAGCACTGCCCTGTGCAGCCTGTGCCAATGCCTGACTGCCCTTTGGGGAAGAAACTGTTTGTAATCTCCAGCCTAAACCTCCCCTGGTGCAGCTTGAGGCCATTTCCTCTTGTCCCATCCCTTGTTCCTTGGGAGCAGAGCCCAGCCACCTGCTGGCTCCATCCTCCTGTCAGGCAGTTGTAGAGAGCAGTAAGGTTCCCTTTGAGCCTTCTCTTTTCCAGACTAACCGCCCCCCCAGTTCCCTCAGCCGTTCCTCATCACGCTTGTGCTTTAGACCCTTCATCAGCACTGTTGCCTCTCTGGCAGTGAAGGGCACAGAACTGATCACAGGATTTGAAGTGCAGACTCACCAGTGCTCAGTACAGGGGGATCATCACTGGCCTGGCCCTGCTGGCCACGCTGGTGCTGATACAGGCCAGGATGCTGTTGGCCTTCTTGGCTACCGGGGCGTAATATGACTTATGTTCAGCTGGCCTGAACGTGAGCCAGCAGCTGAAATGGATCTGAAGTACTGCTCCTTCACTGTCCTGGCACTTGTGTTTGACTGACCCTATGATGAACCAGTTGAAGGGGCTCTAAGCCAAGGAAATAACCTTATTTGTTCGGAAGAGGAATAGTTTTTCCACTGGTACAAGTCACTGAACTGCCTTGTGGTGGAATCCTGCCTGCAGAAGTTCAGGGCTTACAGGAGAGAGGGGAGCTGTTGCTCTTCATTGAGGATAGGGTTTTATATTGGCTAACGAGGCACCTGAAGTTGTGGATTGAGGATCAACTTTATGTAGGCTTTATGGAGGAGGGGATGTAGGTAATGTCATGTAATAGTGGTTCCACTGATTCTCAGCTTCTGTTCATGAGTGTCCAAGCACCCAAAGATGTGAATTTTGGTTTGGGGTTTTTGTCATTGTTTGCCATAATGTTTGCCTGTTAAATTAGTAGAGTTCAAGCTGAACACGACATTGGAGGGATTTTGTGGAGTTTAATTTTCTGCTTGGATCAGAATTTAGAGGAACTCTGTCAGAGAGACTGATGGAAGGTAATAGACTTTGCTCTCAACCTCTCCTCCCTGTTTCCTTAGCTTTGTTGCTGAGATGTAGTTGGAGAGGATTGGGATCGCATGAACTGTCAGGAGTGATGAAATTGTGTTTGAGGGGTCGGCTTGTTTTGTGTAGGTCCTATGCTGTTACTTGTGCGTCACTGCAGGCATTCAGTTTGGCTGTGCAACCAGGTAGCCATACTAGTTCTTTCTGAGTGCATCTCTTACCATACTGAATGTGTTTTGTGGACGTTCTGTGTCAGCAGGGAATCTGGACCTGTCTGTCTGGCTTGCAGCTTTTTATGAGGGTGTTTGTTTTGTTTTGTTTGTTCTTCCCAGTCGTGGCTACATCACTCCTTAATGGTCACAAACCTTTCAAAGGTGAAAACCAGGCCCCCCCGTACCTTGCAACCTCACCTTTAGATGTTTTGTTTTTTGCAGAAATGAAAGGCTGTGAATAGCAAATCCAGAATTTCTGAGGCTGATGATGCCCTTGCATGCCTATGGGAAGAATATCTCCTAGAGGAGACTTTAAGCTGCAGCTGCTAGGAGCTGAGCCTGCTCCCTAAGCAGGGCTGGCTACAGCAAAGGCAGGCAATGGAAGGAGGAGATGTGTCTTCAAGGAACGTTTCAGAACCTTGCAAGCTCCTGCTGTCAGACCTACCCTAACAGTCTATGACTTGTTTTTCATTGCTGTTTCAAGTTCAGCAGGAGGTATGGTGGATTCCAGGGCTGAGGGGCTGTTTTAGTCCATTGCACTGTATTTTTTTTTTAACCAACTTGTTTTCTGTATTGTCATATGCATTTTTACCCTAATAACAGAATCCTCATATACGGTACACCTTCTTTATACAAAGATTTAAGGGGTGTTTTTTGATTCTTTTAATGTAAGAGATTTCATTTTCGTAATTGGTGTTGTGTGTTGGAAGCAAATGACGTTTATAAAGCAGTGAGGGACAATGAGTGTGTGCAGTTAATGCTGCCGTTAGCTGAGCCCCAGTTCTGCTGATGCTCAGTTGCACTTGGGAACTCCACTGGTTTTCTTTCTTCCTTTGAAGCACTCTCAGTCCTACTTGCTATAGTCTCCTCTTATTCCCCACCCCATCTGTTTCATTTTGTCTTAATGCCAAAAAAGTTCATGTTGGGAACAGAAAAGTTATGCTTAAATTCTATTTACAAGTGGTTTTTTGTTTGTTCCTCTCATGCATGTATTGGGCAAGGGGATTGATCTGATTTCTAGGCTGCACTTTACTGGGGCTACTTCTTTTGTATTTGCAGATGTCCAGCTTTGTATTTTGCATCAGCTTTCTAAAACACTACTGGGATCTGCTCTTAAGGTGGATCCTGTGTTCGTGGAGGGGAATTTGAGCAGGTAAAGAGAGTCATGGGCTACAGCAGTCTAAATAAACTTCACTTGTTCTAATTGTTCTAATTTGTAGGCTTCCAGAGGTGAGGATGTGTCCTGAAATAAAGTGGGATATTGCAGTTCCTCCACAGTGAGATTAAGACACTTAAGATAATCCAGGACCCTTAGTAAGATGGTGAGACAGACCTCCATAGCCTTGTTCTGTTGTTTAATAACCATCCTGCCTCTGAGTTTTCAACTGGATGTTTGTTTGGCTGTCTTTTGAGCGCTGCCACTGCCGTGTGTTGGGGCTGAAGTAAGCTAACATTGCAAAGATCTCACACAGATGTTAGGAATCTCCACAGGGAATGCTCCATTTTTTTTTTCCAAGTTTAATTTGAAGAGTGCTATGATCCTGTTAAATCAGGAAATACTTTTATTTCCAATAAAGCTGCTTAAAATGTTGCTTGTATGGAGGAGAACATCCTAACATAGGAAACTGGGTTGCATATGTGAGACTTCTTGATTGATTGCGTTTTGATCTCTGACCTCCTTGAAGGCATGAAAGAGACATATATATTATATACACACATTCCTCTGAAAGTAACTGATAGAAACACAAGTCTGGCAATTATGAGTCATGTCACAGGTCCATCTAGGGCAGTATCCTGTCCTAAGTTGTCCAAGAGTGGGTATCTAGGGTAGAGAATATGAGTAGGGAAAGCATATAAAATGACTCTGCAGAACGCTTTTGCCACCTTCAGTTATTTGTGAATTGAAGCTTCCTAAGCTAAAGATGGAACATTTGTATGTATGTTAATGGATTTTTCTATTATTGTTTTTAGTGAATTTGTGAAGTCACTTTTTGATTCTATGTAAGCTTTTAGCATCTGCAGCGAAGAATTCTTCAGCTTAACTTATATGAAGTTACTTTTCCTTGGTCTGGTTTGTCTCCTGATGAGCACACGTGTGAACAAGGCATTTGATGTAAGAATCTGCCACACTAACTGCAACCTCAGGCCTTGCACTGAAATTCCTACAGGCTTTCCTCTTAAGTTTGTTACGGTTGCACTGTCCAGGTCATGCTTCTCTGCCCGGCCTTGGTTTTTGTGTTGGCTAAATCATAGAATCCCAGACTGGTTTGGGTTGGAAGGGACCTTAAAGCTCATCCAGTTCCAGCCCCCTGCCGCAGGCAAGGATGTCTTCCACTAGAGCAGGTTGTTCCAAGCCCTGTCCATCCTGGCCTTGAGCACTGCCAGGGATGGGGCAGCCACAGCTTCCCTGGGCACCCTGTGCCAGGGCCTCAGCACCCTCACAGGGAAGAACTTGTTCCTAAATGCTCATCTCAATCTCCCCTCTGGTGGGTTAAAGCCATTCCCCTCATCCTGTCCCTACAGGCCCTTGTCCAAAGCCCATCACCAGGTTTCTTGTACAGATTTCTTTAGGCACTGGAGCTGCCCTAATGTCTCCCTGGAGCCTTCTCTTCTCCAGGCTGAACAAGCCCAGCTCTCTCAGCCTGTGTTCATAGGAGAGGGGCTCCAGCCCCCTGATCTTTTTTGTGGCCCTTCTCTGCACCCCCATCCCTCTTGTGTTGGGGACCCCAGAGCTGAACATGGTACTCTTGGTGAAGTCTCATAGGAGCAGAGTAGAGGGGCAGAATCACCTCCCTCGACCTGCTGCTCACACTCCTTTTGATGCAGCCCATCATGCAGTTGGCTTTCTAAGCTGGGAGCACACATCGCTGGTTCATACTCTTTATTTTTCATGCACCAGTATCCCCAGTGCTTTCTCCACAGGGCTTCTCTCAATCCCTTCGTAACTCTGGCCTGTATTCATCCTATAGATTGTCCTTTCCCGTGTGCATAGCTTTGCACTTGGCCTTACTGAACTTGCTTCATGTGGGTGCGTGCCTCAAGCCTGTCAGGGTCCTTCTGCATGGCATCCCTTCAAGTTTATCAGTGGCTTCACGCTGCCTGGTGTCATCTGCAGACTTGCTGAGGGTGCGCTCGATCGCACTGTCCATGTCACTGATGAAGATATTAAATAGTATTGGTCCCAGTATAGACTGCTGAGGGACACCACTCATTACTGGTTTCTACTTGGACATTGGGCTGTTGACTATAACTCTCAGATGGACAGAGCCATCTATTCCATTCCTTATCTATCAAACCCGTATCACTCCAATTTAGTGGCGAGAATGTTGTGTCAAAGGCCTTATAGAAGTCCTGGTAGATGGCATTTGTACATTTTCTCATGTCCTCTGATGCAGTTACTCCATTGTAGAAGGCCACTCGATTAGTCAGTAAAGACTTGCCCTTGATGAAGCCATGTTGGCCATCTCTAATCACCTCCCTGGCTTCGTATGTTTTGACATGTCTCCCAGGAGGATTTGCTCCATGATCTGGCAGGCACTGAGGTAAGGCTGACTGGTCTGTACTTCACAGGGTCCTTATTACCCTTTTTGGCAATGGGGCCATATTTCCTTTCCTGCAGTCACTGGGGACTTGGCCTGACTGCCACGACTTTACAAATATGAATGGTTTGGCAACTGCATTGCCCAATTCCCTCAGGACTCTGGGATGCATTTCGTTGTGTCTCATGGGTCGCAGGCTGAGAAAGTTGGGGCTGTTCAGCCTGCAGAAGAGAAGCTGCGTGGAGACCTCAGAGCAGCTTCCAGTATGTGAAGGGGGCCACGAGGATGCTGGAGAGGGACTCTTCATCAGGGACCGTAGCAACAGGACAAGGTATGATGGGTTCAAACTGAAACAGGGTAGGTCAGGTTGGATATAAAGAAGTTCTTAACTGTGAGGGTGGTGAGGCACTGGAACAGGTTACCCAGAGAAGTGTTGAGTGCTCCATCCCTGGCAGTGTTCAAGGCCAGGTTAGAGAGAGCCTTAGGTGACATGGTCTAGAGTGAGGTACCCCTGCCCATGGCAGGGGCATTGGAACTCAATCATCTTAAGGTCCTTTCCAGCCCAAACTATTCTATGATTCTATGACTTGTGTGTTCAGTTTCCTCAGGTGGCCTTGAACCTTATGACCATCTTACAATGGGATTGTGAACCTGCTCCTCTCTTACATACACAGATCTAAATAGACTTTGTTCAGTTTGGATGTTACAGAGAAATGCCTGTATTTCAAAACTGCCTTTATTTTGTGTCATGTAAATACATTTCTTCTTAACAAAATTTACCAAGTAATAAAAAGCTTGCATTTCCTGGGAATATTCATGCCCAAGATAGCATTAGCACCAGGTGTTTTCCTGCTGCCATTTTGGTATTAAACCATTTTGGCATCCTAATCCTTTTCCTCGCACAATCATTTTTGCTTTTACAGTAATGTCATGCTATGTGTACATGTCAAAAGGCTGACAAAAGACTCTTGACACGCATCCTGACCTGTTTGGTCATTGCTATCTTAACACTAAACACAGTGCCCTTCCCCTTCCTTCTCTCCCTTTCTCCACCATGCCCTATAGAAGATGCCAGAGTTAAAGCATGACATTAAATCATTAGGCATTGGGAAATGCTGTGATTCAGGTTGTCTGCTTGCAGTATTTTGGATGAAACATCGTGTTTTCAAGATGCTATGCAGTTGTTAAACTCCGTTATATTTTGGGGAATATTCCCTTCATTTTAGAAAATGAGGGAAATGGAGATGGTGATTAAAAATACCTGGGATCGTTCACTGGGCAGTATATGTATGTGTGCATATATATATACATATATATGTATATATGTATATACATATATGCCACCTTTTGACTTCCCACCCACAGTGCGTGTCCCCTGGCTGTACTGCTCCACTGAGCATTCCCTTCTGAGTGATCTTTACCTGTCAAGAGGGATCCATTGGTTATCACCCCATCTTACTTTCAGAACACTTCCCAGCATCTGCAGTGTGTTAGAAAGCAGTTGTGTTTGTTTCACCACCCTCATTCCTCCCTCCTGTGCTGACCCATTGCTTTGTGAAAGGGAGAAGAGAAAAATCAGGATGGGACCACTGGGGTAATGAATTGTAGAGTTCCCTTTTAGTTCTCTCATCTTCTGACTTCCGAGTCTGCCTGTGCATGCCAAATGCTGTTCATTTTGCATTTCAGCAGTTCCCAACTGGAAAAAAAAGAAGAGAATTGAACTTCAGAATGTTTGTACTTGGGCTGAAGGAGAAACAGTTTCACTGACTCCTCACTTCAAACTTACTTTCTGTGGACTATGATCTAGTGGAAGATGGCACTGGCTGTGTCTCTAGTAACAAATGAAATGGGCCCCAGCGCTGGTGCACAGCGCTGGTGAACAGCACTGGATGGTGTTCTTCTGTATAGTCTTTGGTCTGTCCCAGAGAGCCCTGTCCCGGATGATGCCTGAGCGTGGTGTAGGACTTAGCATAGGAATATACTGATAGCCAGTGGCCAGGTTAGATGTCCCCTTTTGGACAGTAGGAGAATTTTGCTGTCTGGGTGGAAGCTGTGTTACGCCCATCACCCCCGAGACCTGACAGTAGGCCCTATCCTGTTTGCTTCAAAGTGCAGATGCTGTCAGACTGCTCCTTCTTGCAGTATTTGTGGTCCTGATGGGTAGCAGAGCTTTTGTTCAATTTTCTTTGAGAGACCGAGTGATCCAGCCGTACACTTTGACATCTTCACCTCCAACTGACGCATGGTCTATCAGGCAGAGCTTCAGTGGAGAGAGTAGGTTACATCAGTGCTGTTCCCTTCTACCCCCAAATCATTGCTGGCTAGCTCGGGGCTCTCATGTCCTGTACCAGAGTCGCATTCTGCTTGGTGCGCCCCCCTCATGCTTGGACCAGGTTTGAATCTGCCTGGGATTGCTGGGACATTACAGTCAGAGATCAGAAACAGCAGATCATAAAACCAAGCAGATGTTTGGTTTGTTTTCTTGGGTGGCCTTTTGTTTGCTTGTTTGGTTTGGGTGTTGGGGTTTTTTGTTCCAAAGAGAGGAGTAATGCAAAAGAAGGGGAAGAGACCATGGTAACTCTTGACAGCTGATCTCAGTGAGGACTAGATCAGGCCTTAAATGTCTGCTAGCTAAAGACATGCTGCTGAAGTAATGGTAGTGCTAGCTCTGAAGCAGCCTTCAGCTCTCTTTTCTCCTGTCCCTGGCCCCAGGGAGGGTTAGCTTGACCTTAGCTGGCTTTTAACCTTCTCAAGCAGACTGGAGCAGCCGTTGCTGGAGCTTGCTCTGCCATTGAGCAATGGCCAAAGTGACAAAGCCCTTCAGCCCTTCCGTGGATTCGGGGCACGTGACTCATTTGTCATTTAGAGTTGTGGCCAAGCCCCCAAAAACCATCCTGGACAACTTGGTTCCATTCCCATTTCTGCTGCTTCTGTTGCAATCTAGGAAGGCTTATTTTCTCAGACCCTCAGTCCAGGATGGCAGTCCTCAGTCTGACTTGGCTGTCCTGAGCCAAGCACAGACATTCACCCACTGTTCTGGAGAGGCCAAGGGTATATACTTAACTTGAGTGCATCTCGTTTGAGATGGACTTGACTCTGGTTTTGTTACCCGTGGAGAGTTGCTTCATACTATAGTCTGGGAAGAAGAGAACTTACCTGCATCCCTCAGCAGAAGAGGATCTGGAGCCTATTGTGGTCTCCTGGCTGCCTGTGCAGGACAGTCCACCTTTGGCAAGGAGAACTACTTGTTGCTGGGGAAGAGGAGAAGCAGGATCCATTTTGGATCCCATGTGGGGGTGCCTGTTGAGTGTGTATTGCTTGGAGGAGACTGCACCAGAGCTTACAAGAGAATATGGAGGGGTTTGGGCATGAAGCCAAACCAGGCTGGGTTGTACAAAACGCAAACAGAAAATAGCAATTTGCAGTGCCTCATAATGCTATGAAACCTGTAAAGGGCTTCATAGGGCAGGAAAAGATTGTCCTTTTGACAGCAAACCTGCCAGATGATCTCGTTTCCAAAATCACAGAGCCCTGAGAGCTCTTCGAGATGATTTCAGGGATCTTCAGTGATGGGGAGGGTTAGGTGTGACTTTGTTAATTGTCAAGGCTCACATTGCCAGCTTTTATTTCATAGATGTTAAAATTAGAAGGCAGTGTTCTGATCCTCTCACCTGCCCTCTGACATTGCAGTTGCTGTACAGCACCTAATAATGTGTGTGTCAGTTCTGGGACGTGTTTTAGCACGGCATTTGCTATCTTAAGTGATAGAAACTTCTGACCCAGTGGTTAATTCTGCCGACTGAATCATGGCTGTTTGTGTCTGCCTTTGTTTGGTACTGTGTATTCACTGGTTGACTGAAGTACTGAGTTGGGATCTCTGTTTTCAAAGGGAAGTTTCAGTATGTGGTTGGCCACAGATGCTTCTCTGGGGAAGAAGACCATAATGATCATTCCAGGGTTCCTGGAAAGCTGAGTGAGCCCCATGCACTGCATTATGATGCTCAGTTCTTTGGTGTGGGAGGTGTGGGTAGCATCCTTGTTGAGCGTAACGAGCCCTGACATATTGGTAATGCACTGTTGCTGCTTCTGTGTATTCAGAGCTGAGCTAATACTCGAAGGTTGCCAATGTGGTGTGTGTTGAAGCTGAGTTAAATTGGGATAGCCTGACTTACATTGTTTCATGTGAGAGATGTTAATTCTAGATGCTTATCTAGAATAGCATCCGTGTAGCCGGCTGAGTTAGCAACCAAAGGCCATAGTGAGACAGAAATGGACGGCTGCAAAAGGTGTCAGCTGGGAGGGATGAGGAGAGTGCTCTGCCTTGGGCAAGTCAGTTCTAAACCATCCTGAGCTAGTTTTCTATTGAAGAAGAGGCCTCCATTAATGAATTGTTGTGTGTGGGAATTAATGCAGGATGAGTCCCCTGTGGCTTTCACAATGAGGGTCAAATAAAATATTAATGAAATTAACACAAACAATCCCCTGCTCTTCCCAAGCACTTTCCCAATGAGTTGCTCTGAGCATTGGTCAGGGAAAATGTGGAGCCACAGAAGAAACAGGTCAGTGTCATTACTCCCTTTTTGCAGGTGGGGTGATGGAGGCAGTGGAAGGCGGTGACCCTGGGGTCACACAGTCCAACAGCTGAGCTGCACAGGAGGTAACGAGTTCTGTCTGGTGCCTTTGCTCTGATCCTTGGTTTCAGTTCCCTTCTCAGAGAAATGAGAGTGCATCCAGACTGCTCCTGCACTGGCCAGGTGGGAGCTGATGTTTCCAGGTCTGGGATGGCCTTTAGGAGTCCCAGATTGGAGATATTTATTGGCAAAATCTCTCTGTGCTTCCAGATCAGAGTTAATAACCCAGGAGATGTGTTGCTTTTGTCCTGATGCCTCACCCACAGGCCTCATTTCCTTGTCCTGTACATTGTCCA
Source organism: Psilopsiagon aurifrons (assembly GCA_025447955.1). Taxonomy (NCBI): domain Eukaryota; kingdom Metazoa; phylum Chordata; class Aves; order Psittaciformes; family Psittacidae; genus Psilopsiagon; species Psilopsiagon aurifrons. Next base: position 13,272 of record JAOEHY010015346.1, read on the forward strand.
TTCTAGGGGCTGAGTATAGGACAGGCTGGGGAAGGACAGTCTCTTTTTGGTTAACATCTGTGCCATGCAAAAGATCTCAAGCTGGGTGGAGCCAAGCAAACCCAGCTTCAGGAGCATCACCCTTGAGACACTTCAGTCTGTTTCCCAGGCTGATACAGTCGAGGTGCTTTAATATCCTGAACTAGGAACTGTGTGGTGTAACAGGGCCTTAAATACCTGCAGTGCTTTTGGACATAGCGCAGAGCTGTGAATTTATTCAGAGGTATCTCAGAAATCTTCCTGCTGCTGCAAAGGGTGAAGAATATACCGTGCATCTCTTGGCATGACCCTATCTGGTACACTGGGGCACAGTCCAGTGTATGGAGGAGAATGAGACATAGGCAGGCAGTTCCAACTAAACAGAGCTCATTCTGTTTGTGTCATGTAAGACTAAAGCTAAATGCATTTTCTCACACCTGGTTGTGTACCTTGGGCATTGAGAAGCCCAAGCAAACCTCATCGCTACACTGCATAACATTCCAGGGCATATGCATGGGCATATGCTCTGAGAGGGCAGGACTGTGTAATACCCCCTAAGCAAAGGCCACTGGGGGCTCATGGTGCAGAGCTGGCGAATGACAGCACACAGCCAGTTAAGGGTAGTGTAACCTAACTTCACTGGCAGCAAGTGCAAAGAGGAACTTTGGAAGTCAAAACCCTATGTCATTAGGAACATTTTAAAGCACTTTGCAGTTATTTTTTCCTCTCTCTTTCTGAAGATCGAATAAAAAAGGAAATCAAAGTACTGAAATGATTCCAGAGGCCAGTTAGCACACTGCTGACCCTTCCTCCCTGCTTCCTCCAGAGCATTGCTGTGGGGCCCTGACTGCCTTGCACTGAGTGGGCACTGTTCCGAGCAATTGGAAATGAGATGTGGCACTGGCCAAATCTTTTCCCTCATTCCTGGGGAAGTTTGTCACGTTCTTGGTAAAGATGATTGTGTCTGTAGATGACAATGAAGGAAACAGTAATAATTTTGTCACATTTCTATAGCAAATCGCTCTGTGTTTCTTCCCTCTCACCTGCTTGTCTGCCTTACAGGATTCACCAGGACCTGGTTTAAGCCCCCTTCCTAAAGAACTGCTCTTCCCAGTGTCCGTGTCCCCAGGAGCAGCTGAAGGGGGTCACGGTGTGATAAAGATTTATGTTTTCATCAAACCGGGCCAAGGAGAATGGGGGTCCCACACCCAAAAGAATGAAGACGCGACAGAACAAGGACTCAGTACGTGAGATGGGAGAGGGGGGTGGGAAAAGAGAGCCAAGCAGGAGCCTTGGTTTGGGACTGAGGCTCACAGCGAAGCGAGTGGATGTGAGCTTGGTGTGGTGCAGTGCCAGGGGTTCAGGGGGGCTTTGGGGGGCTGGGAACGGGCAGGGCTGGAGGGAGATGCAAAGCAGGACTGATCCAGTGATCCCTCTCATAGATGTCAATGCGGAGTGGACGGAAGAAGGAGACTCCAGGGCCCCGGGAGGAGCTCAGGACACGGGGCCGAGCTTCCCCCGGGGGTGTCAGCACCTCCAGCAGTGATGGCAAGGCTGAGAAGTCCCGGCAAGCGACAAAGGTAGCGTGAGTTAGTGCATGAGTTGGAGTGCCCCAGCGCTGCTCAGATCATGTGGGATCCATCTGGGGAAGCAAACCAGAAGGGATCCACCAAGGAAACCATGCTGGGTTAACTCTCTGGAAAGAGTGGGATCCCTCTTTGATCCTCAGCATCCTGTGCTTCCTGCCAGTTCCCAAGCGCTGAACTTCAGTCTCAACAGCTCTTTTTAGTGCAAATTTTTGCCCTAATCCTCACTCACTGTTCTTCTGCTAAGGTCTTCAACGCATGCACCATGGTGGTTGTATCTGTCCTGCTGCAGTTTGTATTTCCCTCTGACTGTCCCACCTCCCTGTTCTCCTCTCCCTTGCAGAAAGGCCGGGTGGAGGAATCCTGCACCCCGAAGGGCAGCAAGCAGGGCCGAACAGAAGAGATCTCAGAGAGTGAAGGGGAGGACACCAATGCTCCCAAAAAACCCAAGACTGAGGTGAGCTCTCCCATCTGTGGCTGCTTGCACATCCCAGGTCCTGGGCAGAGGAGTCTCCTGCTCCGTACCTGTGTGGTTCTTCCAACCTAAATGGCATCTACCTGGCTACAGAGCTGCCACCAGGAGCAATGCCTGAGCAGATGGAGGCTCTCTGTCTCTTTTTGCCTTGCCTGCAGGGAGCTGCCATGCTCTGGAAGCTGGGCGCATGCCCCTGAGTTTCCCAGCTCAGTGGCAAGAACCTGGCCACACACACATGGTCTGAGAGGCCACGTAATGCCCCTCTCCTCCTCCCTCCTTCAGGAGTTGCCCTGTCCTCCATCCCCATCTGACGTTGACAGCCTTGATGGCCACAGCTTCAACGATGAGATGAGCAGTGACCCGCGGGACATCGACCAGGATAACAGGAGCACCTCGCCCAGCGTCTACAGCCCTGGCAGTGTGGAGAATGACTCCGACTCCTCCTCTGTGCTGTCGCAGGGGCCGTCCCACTCCTACCACCACCCTCCGCTCTTCCCGCAGAGCCCTCCGGTAGCTCCGGCTCCTGACAGCCTGGCCCGTCCACCCGAGCCCGGCTTCGGGCTCCCAGGCGAGGTGCACCCGCAGGGCCCCCCGGCGGGGAGCTACCACTCGCAGCTGGAGGGACAGCCCTCGCGCCTTTTCCAGGCTCAAGCCCCACAGACACCCACTTCCTCCTCCTCTGCTGCCGTTGCCCCTCCTGCTCCTCCTTCCTCCTCCTCCTCTTCCTCCTCTTCCTCCTCATCCTCTTCCTCCTCCCATGCTCCTCTTTACCCTACAGCCAATGTGGTCCAGGTTGGGACCAAGATTCCCGGTGGCGTGGGGGGTCTCCCCGCACCGGGGGGCCGCGAGCAGACCCTCGGCACCAAGCACAACCCGCCACCCACCACCCCCATCTCTCTGGCGTCAGTGGTTGGGGGGCTGCCCCCTCAAAAGACACCCCCAGCCAACCCTCCAGCCGCCCCCCCGGCTTCAGCCCCTTCCTTCCCTCACGTCTCTGCCAATCTGCCTCCCCCCCCGGCCCTGCGCCCCCTCAACAACGCTGCGGCTGCCTCCAGCTCCCCGGGCATGGTGGGGCAGGCCCTGAGCACCCACCGTCTGGTGACGCTCACCGGCCCCGGCGGGGTCGGCAAGACGACCCTGGCCCAGGTGGTGGCTGCCCGCAGCCGCCGCCCCGCCGTCTACGTCGTCGCCCTCGCCGAGGTGTCACCCGGAGCCGATCTGGTCAAGGTCCTGCTCGATGCCGTCGGA
>JAOEHY010015347.1:0-16826 GCA_025447955.1 Psilopsiagon aurifrons
TGAGTGAACAAAACTGCTTGTTTTACAGCTTAAACCGCGGCAGCTCTTTTAGGAGGGGGAGGTGAGTTAACAAACTGTGTGGCTGATTTACAGCTTAAACACGACAGTGAGATGCACATAATATTGTTTTATGCAGCTGTGTCTACACAGTTGTCTCCAATCAGTCCCTATATTTCCTGGGATGGTTGTTAACAACTCCAGGATTGGATAAGCATTCAAAGGTAAACAGCTGATCAAATTAGTGACAGATAGTTGTCCTTACCTGTGTCAAAGACAATCTGATTTTTAAACTTTCTGATGACAAAGAAATTCTATAGCTTTTTAAAATATTTAATTGAGAATGTTCTTTGACAACCAAATATAAAAAAGATCTTCCGTAACATTCCTATTTTACACAATTCATTTTTTTGTTTTCCCAAACTTCCCAGTGGCACAGTGTCTCACGCAGATGTTTTAGCCTTGTAGCCCAACAATATTCTATTGCCACTGCTAATTAACAGGACACAGGTATTGCACTGAGTTTGCAAAGTGCTGAGATGCACGTTTCTTGACTGCCTGTATTATTTTTTTTTTTATTTCATGACCAAATAGCTGTAATTATCTGTATAATTGTTGTGCAGATAATATTTAATGCATATATATTATGGTACAACTAACATTTGTACGTAGATAATAACAAAAAGTCATTACTCTTTGTAGCATGAAATGTTTACAACCAGCACAGTGTTACAGCGTTGAGAAACACAGACTTGGAATGGTATCAGGGGCTGTGAGAAGTAGAGACCCAGGGTACTGTGGAGTACAGGCATAAAATAGAGATAGGGCCCAGGCTTTGCAACAGACCCTAAGGCTACAGGTTCACTATCGGTCAGTTAAACACAAAACTGGCGCTGGACAGACATGGTTTTAGAGGTAACAAAGTCTTTGTGAAAATACTAACATGTGACATGGAATTGCAGATGAAACAAAAACAAGGTAAAAAAGCATGCTAGCAAGCCTCTAAGAAGGAATGCATTAAAATGATAAAGTTAGGAAAACTACATTTGTCATTTATCTATGCCAAGACTTAAGTATGATCATTTTCCTCATGGTAAAGGATTCAAAATGCTGACAGCCTGCCAACCCATTCCCTGCCACAAGCACTCCAGAAGATGCTGAGCAACCTAAAGAGTGAGATAAGAAGGGAAAGGGTGAGCACATCTCACGAAAGTGTTACTTAACAGGACATGTGTGGTGTAGAGAAATTTTAACTATACTATGGAGACTTCTGTGTAGTAGTTTTCTATTTTCTGTAACAACTAAATCTACATCAGCAATAAAAATTCTTTGATTTCACTATTGTGCTTTGAGTATTCTAACAATATGCTCTTGTCTTTACACAGAATATATGTTTACTTTTTATCCTTACCAAGATTTGGAGTGTAATATCATGCTATGCTATCTGCAGCCTAACTCAGTTGTGATTTTGCTTTGTATACGTTGAACTCAGTGGAAATTCCTTAAGGCCAAGGAAAGGTAAAGATTTCATTTGTTATACTGTATTACTAAGCTGATAATATTTTCAGGAAAGGATATAAGAGTGAAAATGATACATACTATCAACATCCAAATGTTTAAAGAGCACTGTTAGCATGTTAAATGTACTCTGCTACAAACAGTCCTACAGATCTATTGCTATTTATCACAGAACACCTTCTAACTTCCCATGTGCTCTCCTTTTTATATTCATAAAACTTGGCATACTTCTGCAGTCCCTGAATTGTACTACAAAGGTTGTCTTTAATACACTACGTACTCATAATTTTTAATCTAAGATCCTGTTATTCTTTGCAAAAGACTCTGATTCATGATGACTGTATTAGTAGTGTGAGTTTTAAGAGTTGAAAGCAGTATGTGAAAAAATCTGAACCATTCAGAAGAGCAGACAACTCATGCTAGCAATTGGGGCATTCTGAGCTGAGAAAGTGACACTTTTCCTTCAAATAAGGTAAAGAAAAGAGGATCATTACAACACTAGAGATACCTCCACATTTTTGCAGCCAGGATTTGGGAATTAAAATCACAGGAATTATTCCATTTTGAATGGGTGCTCATGAGACAATCAACATACTTACACATACCAGAAGTTGTTGGGACAGTTATACTAGCTGTAGTTTGAAAAACAATGTCAAATTTACAATGGATTTTCTAATAATTTTTTTCCCCACTTTCTCTTAACAACACATCTGCATTAAAAGTTCTGTTCTTTAATGTTTCTCTTTATCCTCTTGTAACTTGCAAGATAAGAAATATTTCTAACATTTATTCTGAAGAGCATGTGTTTATCTTCTATTCTAGGTTTAAATTAACAGTGCTATATATTCTACATTTATAGATGCTGAATAAAAACAATACCACTTTATACTTGCTGCAGATCTGAATTATAGATCAGATTGTCTCATTGCATCTGTTATAACTCTGGAGAACTCTATCTACTCTGACAGTTTTAGCTTCTGCTGAATAACGTGCCTCTCAACCTGCCAGTGTTCAGATAAAGAGTACATGCTTGCAGATAGCTTGAAAATTATACTGGGATTTATTCCCAATTAATAGAATATAGTGCACCATATAACCTTACTGTTATGATTTCACATACCTGATCAAATTAATTTTTAATGACCAAAGTGAGCTCTTTCCACCCCAAAACAAACCTGTTCATACCTTTGGGTCTAAATGTAAAAAGACATGCCCCTCAGAGTCTTTCAATACCAGTGCAGTATAATCATCTCTGGGTGTGCCTGTATTAAGAGTCTATTTTGGGTCAGGAGTGTGGTTTGTTTTGGTTTTTTTGCAAATTTCACAATTAAGTTCACTGTACTGTATGAACCAAAGTACAGTAAGGGGACAGAGAACAGAAGCAAGATCCCTTTCATCTGAAAGAAAGCACGGAGATGTGCTCCAAAATTGCTCATAAAGCCTTCCTACTCAAAGTAAGTGTTTGATTCAGAAAACCAGGCTAAAATTGGTATAGAATATAATATCTGCAAAATATGTACTGGTGTAAATGACATGTCCAAAACACTTTTTCTCTTTGCACATTCATTTATTAGTTTGCACTACCTCCTAATGTGGACTTTGTTACTGAGGGTTGTCACGCCTGTAGGGATTGGTGTGGGTTTCTTAAAGCACCTTAAAGGAAAGTACTAATTTGGGTTTACATATCAGCATTATTTTTATATCCTGGCAGTGTTCCAGTTGCAGAAGCTGAGCCTAGTCTTCAAATGTGACTCAAGAACTCTTGAGCAGTCTGCATATTATGAAAGCAGTTCCTGGTGTAGAATTTGAGTCATGAGACAATAATTAAAAAGGAAAAATTTGCCCTGTGTCCTGGGTTCAGCAGTAGCAGCCATTTTTTCTCCTTCTTAGTAGCTGGCACAATGCTGGGGTTTTTTTTGACTTTCGGCCTGGGAACAACTCTGAGAACACTGATGTTTTCAGTTGCTGCTCAGTAATGTTAACTCTGACCAAGGACTTTCTGAACCTCATGCTCTGGCAGGGAGGAGGAGAAGCTGGGAGAAAGCAGAGACAGTACCCCTGATCCAAACCAACCAAAAAGTTATTCATACCACAGCACATCATGCCCACTATATAAACTGAGGGCAGTTACCCAAAAGGGCTGGATCACTGCTCGGTTGGGCTGAGTATCGGTCGGCATGTGGTGAGTGGTTGTATTCTCTTCCCTTGTTATTCCCTTTATCATTAGTATTACTAGTGGTAGCAGTAGTGGTTTGTGTTATACATTAGTTACTGGACTGTTCTTATCTCAAACCATGGGAGCTACATTCTTTCGATTCTCCTCCCCGTCCCCCCCAGCAGCAGGTAGGAGTGAGAGAGTGGCTGCGTGGTTCTGAATTACCGGCTAGGCTTAAACCACTACACCTTGTTTTCTTCCCTCCATTTCAGCCACCTCGCTTGTGGGGAGAAAAACCCAAACAGAACAGTAAACCCAAATAGTGTTTCTTACTTTCTGTTGTGCTGTTGTTCATAGATCATCGCTTGCTATTGGCAAAATGTGCTTTCAAGTAGGATACTGGAGAATTACTTCTTAATACTTTTATGAAGTAATCCTTGTATCATTGACTTCAAATTGGCCATGAAATATCATAATTCTAGGCATCTGGATATTGCCAGAGTGTATTTTGTAATTTAACTTCAGTATTCAGCTCACATAATATAGAATTTAATGATAGTGAAGAAGGTAATTTTGAACTGTTTTTCATAAAGATAAAAACACTTTAAAGCTATTAACAGCATTAGCATTTGCTGTACATGCTAACAGATCACCTTCTTTATTTTTACTGATATATATAACCCTTCTGAAGGGGCACAAGTCAATTACATGCAAAGAGATCTAAAATGCCAAAACACAATGCAGATTAACAATCTTTAAAACTGCTTTTGGATTCATAGGTATCACTCAGGAAAGTTCTGCCTAAATCATATGAATATGATTTATTAAAGAGTTCAGCCATGCAGTCTGATTAGAATTACAAGTTTTGCCCTGGCAGATAGCATGACTGGAAGCATGCAAAGGCTCTAAAAGTTGTCAGTGGATAAATAAGGCTCATTTGGTACACTCAGCTCTTAGGCTCCCAAAATTCTTTTTAGCGCTTTTCTTGGCCTCTCCTCTCCTTCTGATGGCTTAAGTAATTATCAAATTTCAAGCTAGGAAGATCTGTCTTTTCCAGGCTGTTGTCACAGGAACTTTCTCCTTAGAAGCTTTCAAATTTTATTTTTTTCTTCACTCCCAATTCTTAGGGAAACAGCGCCTAAAGAGCAGTAGAGGAAATGATAGGCAGCCAAGTGTAAGACAAAGGATAGGTGAATGGAACAGGAGTAAAGATACGAAGAAATTATTCAATTTTTTTTTAAGTGAATAATGTCAAACCCAACAACTAATGAGATTATTTATTTGGTTTTATATAAATAGTATTTAATCCTTTTGAAATGTCTAACAGGCTTCATTCTCCTGAGTGAGAGAAAACAGAATCTGTGTGTCTTCACATGAAGAAATTAAAATGCATCTGCACGGAAACATGCAGATAGATGTAATTACACCTAGTTAACATGCTGATCAGGTTCCTACATTTTTTTCCAGCATGTGTAAGATTTAAATTAAAACCAGCTGTCCAACTCTTTACCCTTGCAAAAATCATACACCTTGTATAAAAACTTCAGGTATTTGCATCTCTTGTGGTTATCGACTACATAGATAGCTGCATTATTTGCCTAATTCTCAGACTTTTCTCAGATTTATAGGTGTCTCATTCTTCCTAGCCTCTCTTTAAAAATGAAGCAATCAGATGCATATTTTTTCTATGTATCAGTATTTCTTCTCTAGGTCACAGGCCTGAAAACCTTACCTGGCAGATATCAGGACCGGGGTGGATAAACTGTTTTTTATGTTGTTAGAAAGCAAACATGAGTAAGTGACAATATATATGTCATTATTTCTCCATTCAGTTATTATTCAACAGAACTTAAATGAGAGAGAGCAAGAGGGTGTCCTGGGTTCAGCAGCAGTCGTTTTTTCTCCTTCTTAGTAGCTGGAGCAGTGCTGGTTTTTGACTTTCAGCCTGGGAACAGTGCTGATAACACCAATGTTTTTAGTTGCTGCTCAATAATGTTTACTCTGACCAAGGACTTTCTGAGCCTCATGCTCTGCCAGGGAGGAAGGGAAGCCAGAAGGAAGCAGAGACAGGACACCTGACCCAAACTAGCCAAAAAGGTATTCCATACCACAGCACATCATGCCCACTGTATAAACTGGGGGCAGTTACCTGGAAGGGCTGGATCACTTCTGGGTCAGGCTGGGTATCGGTCGGTGGGTGGTGAGTGGTTGTATTCTCTTCCCTTGTTATTTCCCTCATCATTATTATTATTATTGGTGGTAGCAGTAGTGGTTTCTCTTATACCTTAGTTACTAGACTGTTCTTATCTCAATACGTGGAAGTTACGTTCTTTTGATTCTCCACCCCATCCCTGTGGGGGCAGGGAGTAAGGAATGAGGGAGGAGTGAGTGAAGGGCTCCATGGCTGATTTGTTGACTGGGTTTAAACCATAATAGAGGGAAACACCCTTTTCTTGTTCAGAAGACTTTTCCATCACTGAAAGATTTGGACATAAAAAGAAATCATTCTGCAACTCCACTATGAAAGAAACAAATATTTACTAGAAGCTTGAGAGCTTTTAAGATCTGTTGTTCCCTCTCAGTATTTCATCACATACATGAACATAGCATACTGCCTAACAGTCAGATAGAAATTCAATATGAACAGTTTTTCTACAAGTGAAACAGCTCGTTTGTCAGGCTTGTACTGCAATGTTACAGAAGAACAAATACTTTAAACTTTGGAAAGACTGAAATAATAGCCTTTGAAGGAAAATTTCCCATCAGAGCATGTATGTACAGACTGAAGGTCTTTCGCTCTTTGAAGTGCTGTCTGACAAATGGAAGAATTTGTATGCAATGCATGTATTTTTTGTCTTTCTGGAAAAGAATGGCAGTAAAGAATTCCCTTTGAATTTATGTGAAAGTCTCCTTGAAACTGCTGCCTGCAACAAATGGAATGTTTGGTTTTCAAGGTCATGCTTTGTTTATGGGACCTTTTGTTTGGGATTTTTTGTTTGTTTGTTTGAGGATTTTTGTTTGATTGAGGTTTTGTTTGTTTGTATGAACATACCTCTAATAGAACTAATGCTGTTCCAAAACTAGGAAAAAGCGAAGACACAAGCTTAATTATTTTTGTCAAGAATGTAAATATCAGTAATACTGCCAAAGCATAAGTCTTGAGGTCATGAAACAAGCCCTCAAATGCGATTGTCTCCAGAGGCATTAATCTATGTACTGGTCACATCACAAGGCATTTCTGCATAGCCAGTAGAGCTGTGCTATCTTTAAAGCAGAATGATGTTCTTGTTATTGCCAGCATCAAGGGCTACTTAGAGAAGTCCATCACACATGCAAAATACATGCAGATCTAGCTGAGGTCTGAAATAACTGTGTGGCAGCCTCCCACTCCTTAATATAGCAGGCATATGATTATTGGCAGAAGCAGGTAAAGACTTCCAACTGCATCTAAACAGCACATTTGCATACGAATATGCAAACAAGACATATAGACTTTATAATGGCAGTCTGCAAAACTGAGCCTGTAGTTACAAGTAGTTTTTTAATTTTACCAGTTCTGTACCAAGCAGTCCATTGACATGGTCACTAAGTACATAAGTGAAATCAGCATATTAAAGTTCATGTAAGCATAGAATAACTGAACAGTTTGGGCTGGACAGGAACTTAAGCTCAACCAATTCCAACTCCCCATGCCATGGGCAGGGACACCTCACTCTAGGCCATGTCACCCAAGTCTCTGTCCAACCTGCTCTGGACACTGCCAGGAACAGAGCATTCATCACTTCTCTGGGCAACCTGTCCCTGTGCCTCACCACTCTCACAATAAAGAACTTCTTCCTTATGTCTAACCTGAACCTCCCCTGTTTCAGTTTGAAACCGTTACTCCTTGTACTGTCACTACAGTCCCTGCTCAGAGGACAGTACCTCACCTTTCCAGAAGCTGCCAAAACCTGCTCTGCCCTCCCAGTGTTTCCAAAAGCTGCCCCGTTGTTGAAAGGGCTGCTGGTGAGTCCCAGCACCAAGCACAGCCTCCATTTCAGCCCTGTTGAGCATCACTCCCTTACTATGACCTCCCACCACAGCCCACCACATATGCACCTCCTTAGGAGCAGAGCAAGTTCACCTAGGAGATCACTCACTGCTGAAGTCCTCCTACATTATACCCACCACCATTTTACTCAGGACTGCCCCAGATACTCCCATACTAGCTCCCCTTCTTGTCCAAGCCTGAACTAAAAATGTCCCTGTAAAGAACAAGAAACACTTTACCTAACTTGAACAACACTTTCCAACCTTCTTTATTTCTTGGAATTAGGGCCAGTTCTGTCTAATATCTTCACTGATGGTCTGGAAGAGAGGATTGAGAGCACTCATTTGTAAATTTGTGTGCAACAATTTGGCTGAGAGTGTTTATCTGCTAGAGGCTAGGAAGCTCTGCAGAGGGATCTGGAAAGGCTGGATCCATGGGCTGTGGCCAATGGGATGAGGTTCAACAAGGCAAAGAGCAGGGACCTTCACTTGGGCCACAACAACCCCCTGCAAGGCTCCAGCCTTGGGGAAAAGTGCCTGGAAACTGCTCGTGGGAAAAGACCTGGCAGTACTGATTGACGGAGGTGAACATGAGTAGCTTGTGCCCAGACAGCCAAGAAGCCGCCAGCATTCTGGCCTGTATCAGCACCTGTGTGGCAGCAGGACCAGGGCACTGATTGTGCCCCTGCACCAGGCACTAGTGGGGCTGCACCTCGAATCCCATTTTCAGCTCTGGGCCCCTCACTACAAGAGAGATATTGAGTTGCAGCTTTTCTGCTCCTCTGTTTCCCCAGCAGCCTTGGCTGTACTGGCAGCTTCAACTCAGTTGTGCTCAATGCCTACTGGGGAAGAGCCCTTCTCCCTCCCCTGTGTGCACCACTATGCTGCAGCCTCTGCCGTGGCACAACCTGCCCCTCTGGACACCTCTTCTGCCAAGGACACATTTCTCTATAGAGACAGCAACATTTGGTGGTATAATAGTACTGGTCAGTGCAAGTTAACATTAAATTCAACAATGAATGCAATTAAATAAACATTAAACAGGTCTCCACTATCTTAAAGATCTTTTCCAACCTAAAGAATTTTGTGGTTCTGTGAGCTCCCTCAGTCAGCAGACAGGATTCAAGCTGCCACAGTTCTGTGAGGAACCTTCAAGAAGAGGTCCAACAGCTGTTACTGAGTGTGTCAACCTCTGAAATACTGCATAAATGCCACACAGTACCAGGCATGGCTTTTGCAAAAGTTTAAATCTAAATGCTTTACTTCTTCTCCTCTAGCTCAGACATGACTGCTATCTGGGGCAGAGGTGTCAGCATGCATGTGCAGGCAGACTTGCTGCAGGTATTTTGAGAACTAACTGGTGATAGACGTTCTCTAAATTTTGCTGTGGTAAAAGAATGATAAAATTTAGCAAACTGGCTGGCAGTGCCTGTTTTGCTGAGGACAAACCGGAAGAACAGGTAAGTGAACACTCATTTCTGAATAGCCAGAATTAAACCAGAGACTGCTGATATGAATGGGATGAAATATTGTGCTATAAATGCTGAGTTTTCTGCTTTGTTAGTCAATAGCATTGCTGGAGGCCAAAGGACCAGAGATCTAATGCTGACCTAACTGCTAGTAAATATCACAAACTTCAAGCTTCTGAAGTCTGATAACTCTTTTGCTGCATACTTGGGACCATGTTGCCTAAGACTCCATCGAACCTGGCCTTTAACACTGCCAAGGATGAAGCATTGACAACTTCCTTGGAGAGCCTGTGCTAGCACCTCACTACCCTCACAGGGAAGAACTTCTTCCCTACATCTAGCCTAAACTTCCTCTGTTTAAGTTTGAACCCAATACCCCTAGACATGCCTACATAGTCTCTTTCTGTAAACATAAAGTCTGTGAACTTGAACGTGAACACTTGGCATGGATCACATACATTGGGAGTGGCTAAAAATCAAGAGCAAGCTGTGGAGGGGAAAACCAAATGCCTCTATATGGCTACAATGTCATCCATTGCACTGTGATGATGTGGTATTTTATTTTGCTTTAATTTTCTTCAGAATTTTACCATTTGTGCAGAAAGAGCTAGACTTCTGCAACAAAACCTCTGTGTTTGTGGAGATTAGAAAGGAGGAATAGCATACCTGAACCTTATGTCTGGTTTTGATTGCATAGAAGAGCATATGATGCACCATGGGATGCAGGGTATATTCTCAAGTCTCTAGCAGAAGAGACAGTGGAATCTCCTGCTTTTACATAGGTAATCAATTTAAGCAGTTTCCTCAGTTCCAATTAATCTCCTATTCAGCTTATACTGACTGCAAGTTTGAGAACTGGAAACAAGTTTTTCAAGAAACATGTCAGATATTGCATCATTAATCTAACTCAAAGAATTTCTTTTTATATACATAAACAATGGAATGGTCAGTGAGAAGGAAAAGGAATGCTTTGTTCTTCCTTTTAACAGGGATTGATATGCAACCCTTCGCCCTCTAATGTAACACACAATTGTCTCCCATGATGTGTCTCCTTCCTTCTCTCCTAGAAAAATGGGAAAGAATAAGACTTTTGGTTCTTTGGCAAAAGATGTAACTGCTAATGAGAAACAGGAATATTCATTCAGGTAACACTAGAATTATGCTCTAAAAAAATCAGTATCCTGCAATTCTCGCAATTGCCATGGGTCAAGACCTGAAAAAAAAAGGGGAAAAAATGTATAGAGGACTATAAATAACTTAGAATTCTGAATAGAGCCAGACTGTATGGTTTTTTAACTGGAAACTTCCACAAGCATTCTTCCTACTGAAAATGATACAAGTTTTCTGAACTTTGAAAATGTTTGTGTCAATCTCAGGTATTTAAAACCTGCTTGAAGAGTGCAACTTGAGCGTAAATTATGGGGTCACTAAGGTCTCTCTATATAAATTTTACAAAATTTTACAATGCAAGAGTGGTGCCTGATGGTTCACAGCACAAGTTAAAAAGCAACCCTTACCCACACCTCACAATCACAATCGCTTATGACAACACGATACAGTGCAGAGGTGGAGAAGACAAGACCTTATTGAAACCTCCTTGCAGTATCTCATGGCAATTTGCCCTGAGCAACATACAGCTTTTCTTAGGAAAGCAGTATTTTAAACAATGCTTCTTTGCAACTCACACGATAGGGAATAGAAAGGCAGCAGAACATCTCAGAAGCCTGAAATAAACAGTTCTTGTTTGGCAGTAGTTGTGGAGAAATATATGAAAAGAGTAGCCGAACAAATCTTTTACTTTAATAAAAAGCTTACTTTACTCTTGGACCATTTGCAAAAGCTGTAGTGAAGATGATTAAAAAGGAGCAAAAATGAAACAGTATTTGCATTCATTCTGGTAATAGAATATGAAATTAAAGCATGAAGGGATTAATGTTTTAAAGCTTGACTTGCAGTGATAAAGCTAAGGTATTAGAAGAGACAGCATAACTGTTACAGGATAGACAAGCAAAGAAAAAGCAGCACATGCCTTAAAGATGAGCAAGGCAACCTAGAATAGAATTACAAAATGTTTAATCAATACAAATAAAAAATTGTACAAGGAAAGAGAGCTTGGTGAGACTTCTTATGGGACTCAACACTGCAACCTCTTAAAGATAATGAAAGGAGCACAGCAGAGCCAAAGAAATGCTTTAATTCAGTAGCAAAGTCATCTGTGAACAGTTTAAATTACCCTAATCACCTCCCCTCCAGCCGGCAGTATGCTCTGTCTCTTTAGCTATTAAAAAAAAAAAAGAGTTTGGGGAAATGAGTTCTGCAAATCTAAGCCGCAAAATAATTATACGCACACTGTTTTAGCATTTTAACAACGCAATCCCAAACATTTGGTCTCATTAGAATGCAAATCGACTCATTTAATAATCCCACATGAGAATTCTACCACACTCAGCTTAAAAAGCGCAGTGATATTCAAAATATTATTAATAAATGCCAAATATGGAAAAGCCAGTTTGTTTTTCCAGCAGCTCAGGGCAGATAAAAGACATACAGATCATTTTTTCCAACCAAAATTGTTTAATTGAAATTAAACACTCGGAATGGTCTGGGACAGTTTTTAAAAATGTGAAGGTGACAGTACCCTCTGTTTAACATGAACACATTCACTAAAGACAGAGTACTTCAGCCTGTCATACAAATCAGTGACATCAATTTACTTCAAGTAGAGTCTAATTTCAGTAAGCTACTTCACTGTTAATAGTTTTAACCTCCAGTATCAGTTCAAAACACTCTCCTGAATTGTGTCATTCCTGATTTATCAGTCCAAGTGGTGGTGCCATATTTTCAGCATTGCTGCAGAATTTTGATAATTAGAGGACTAAAATAGCCAAAGGCTTAACAATACTATCATAACCAGACCCTCCCTATTTTCCTACCCTTATCCTGGAATGCTATATGTTTGTATTGTTCAGTAAAGTAGATTATTTCATGACCATTACAATGAGAGCTAATTTAGGACAGATAATTAAGAAATCTCTAATGACTAAGACAAATTCAATAAAAACTAATCTGACCCTGAAGCATCTGTTTTAACGAGTAACCCACACAAAAATAAATTAGAAGCAAGGTAGAGAGAGCAGTATTATTTTCTCCAGATCCTTGACACCAGTAAGAATTTTAAATTAGATATACTGTGTGACATTCTTGGAGAGGGCGTACAGAATTCTAGTGGGTAAAACCAAAAATGATTTCTCTGATCTGCTGCTTCAAGACTGCAATTCAGGGTTTATTCATGGTGATTTAGGGAACAATTTTCTTTTTTCAGAGAGAGATAAAGTCTGCCCCTTTACTGACTCAGAGCAGCATAGTATATCTAATAATACATACCACAATGTATATCACTAGGGCCATGGGCATAAGGTCATTACTAGATCTGATTCCTAGCAGCGATCAAATCTGACAGTTTTCTTCTCTCTTCCTCTAGATATCACTCATATGGGTTCTGCTACTTCCAGAAACTCAGAAGACTCATCTAGGGGGGAGTGGTGAGTAATCCAAAGAACATGGCTGGCATATTGTGTACACTCAGTATTCAATGTTTTTTTAGTACTGATTGTGACAATGAAGCAGCTGCTGAAATATTAGAAGTCTTTTAAAGCTAATATAATATGACAACAAAAGGAAATTAAATATTGTAATATGACACAGAGTATAAATTGCCCTTGACACAATGTTAAAGTATTTGAAAAATCTTTATTTGTTTTGAAAATGTCAGCTTGTCAGAAATTTTCTTCTAATTATTTTAATTACCTCTACACTGATGCACATGCAAAACATAATAAGCATTTCAGAAGTCTCAGGTTTGGGTTATGCAATGATGTGGTTAAATACCCACTTCTAAAAAATTTACATCAAATTAAAAGGATTTCAGGTTTTCTTCCTCAGAATGCTGATACAGCACTCATTTCTTCCTGCTACCTAAAGCTCTGTATCACATGCTGATTCCTCAACTAGGTTAAAGACACATAGAAAATAACCACATAGAAAATAATTCAAAGCATTTATTTACAAAGAGGCAATGCCAACTCTCTGCTAATAACAAAGTGTGTAATGAAGTTCACAGAGTGGTGTTTAACTCATTCATAGCCTCAGTTGAGGGAGACAAGATGCGATGATGAATAAGGACAATATGCAATGAGCTACATCTATAACACTCCTCTAAATTCATTTTTCAGTCTTTTAACCACTAGATATTTCTGCTTCACATGAGTAAAAATACATTGTCATGTAATTAATTGAATATCCTAGAGACACATAAACCACAGATCGACTAATTTAGTTTGCTGGCAATGTCAACTAAATGAAAGCAGTGAAGCAGTGGATGTTATCCATTGTAAGCTACTGTTAAGTATGTCTTAATAGATTGGTTTCACTGATTTTTTTTCCTGGGCATTTATACAACCTCCCCCATGAAATTTTCTGAGCACCTAAACCTTTAGTAAATTTATCTTCAAAATACTCTTAGAAGGTAAATGCCACAATTCACATTTTACTGAAGGGGAAATAAAGACTGAATCTATTCCTAAATGTTCACCAGCTGGGAACTGAAACTTCAGAAAACCTCACTCTGTATACCAGCTTTATCATTGAATCCCAGACTGGTTTGGGTTGGAAGGAACCTTAAAGCTCTTCCAGTTCCAAACCCCTGCCATGGCAGAGACATGTTCCACTAGAGCAGGTTGCTCCAAGCCCCATTCAAACTGGCCTTGAACACTGCCAGGGATAGGGCAACCACAGCTTCTCTGGGCACCCTGTGCCAGTGTCTCAGCACACTCACAGGGAAGAACTTCTGCCTAGTATCTAACCTGAACTTCCGTTCTTTAAGTTTAAAGCCATTCCTTATTGTCCCATCACTGCACACCCTTGTAAAAAGCCTCTCTCAGATTTCTTGTAGACCCTTTAGGCACTGGAGCTGCTCTAAGGTCTCCTAAGAGCTTTCTCTTCTCCAGCCTAAACAACCCCAAGTCTCTCAGCCTGTAGTAGCGATGCTGAGTATAAGCTTACCTTCATGAAGTAAAGACAGTCAGAAATTGAGTTTAAGCATGGATTCAGGCCTATGCTCAATATTATAAACAGATAAATTGCAAAATACTTACAACTCAAACATATAAAGCTCCTGAAAGAAAAGTACACCATATAAAAGTATACCTAGGAGTCTGCACAACTGTATCGAGCAGTTCTAACTTTATTTAAACTGTCATTTTTCATTTATTGGCAGATTCTGACTTTGACTTTCCTGAAGCTCCCTGAAAATACAAGAATTTTCCATAAGCTATTTTTCCCCTTCTCTGATGGGCATAGGGAAAGGAGGTGGACACCATGCTGTCACTGAGACCTGGCATGCATGGGTGACACTCAGCAGTTGCATTCAGCAGTTTCCTGAACTAAGAACTAGAGGTACAGGACATTGCAGAGTATTACAGGACATAGCAGCTCTGAGCTAAGGACAGCATACCTATAGTCACACAAAGCTTAGGCATGTGTACTGGGGAAACAGCTTCTATATCTTCTAGAATCAGGTTAAGTATCTCCCCAACACTATTTCAAATTCTAAGGCTATCCTTGAGAGGAAAAAACATTAACAAAGGACTGAATCATAAGAATGCACTCCTGAAGTTCATGAAAAAAGAGGAATGCCAGCATGGCATTGTTTTTATTCCATTAAAGATACCTGCTTGCTTATATTTACTTTCTGTAACACTTAGCTGCATGACAGTATAGAATTACTCTAGGGAAACTTGCTTAGGTTATATTTGCCTCATGCTTTCAACCAGACATGCCATTATTACACAGTTGTGTGGGGGAAAATATCAAAAGAGTATGGTACACATAGAAGCAAGAACAAGCCCACATACACATTATCAAATTAAACTGTTGTAATGTGCTTTTTTGCATCACTAAATTTTTTATTAGAACATAATTCTGTAATAACTTGTTGCTTCGCAGAGTTACAAAAGAAAAGATATTCTGCTCCTTCACATCCTTTTTTCCTCTATCCCTGAGTTAAAAAAGGCAAACTCCACATTGGTCAAATGAAGCTTCTGTACACTGAAAAGCTTTAAGAGCAGCTCAGTGTTGTACTTAACTGGAAGAGCAGGCGTTTCTCAAGGCCTGTCACTAAATGTAAGGAAGAGTAACGGTTCTTTGCCCTGAGGAAGCCTTTTTTTTTTTTTTTCCTAAGCAAAATCATACCATTTGTAACACTTTTTATTTATTTCCTAACTTCCCACAATGAACATGGCATTTTATAAACTAGAGAAAGATGCTGAGGCAGCTTACTATTTATCATTTCCAGCTGAGGTGCATTCATATAGATTAATTATACTGGAATGTTCAATTCTAATATTTAACAGAACACAGATATTTTCAGCTGCTTATGCAGGCAATATATAATTTTTACTAGCACATATTTGTTTAAGTATTGCTGCAAAAAAAAAAATAGAAGAAATCTTTTTTATTTGAAATAGTGTATGTTGACATTTACCACGGTTAGTCATTATCAAGTTTTCCTCTGGGAAGAAGTACTGCTGCAGAGCTTTCATTTCAGACTTTGAGTATAGGAGTCCTTTACTGAGTCTGACCACTAGAAGACCCATCACAAGTAAGTTGCAAAGAGGTCTGAGATTCATTATTTAGATTCATAGAATATTTAACAGACTCTCATATAAATCTGCAGTCCCAATATGAACAGTACGATCAGATTTTCATAAGAAAACCTGCAAGACTTACTGTGGTAGAGATATAAACAAGTTGTGGTTAATATAAGTTTTCTCCTTCCGCTTTCTGAAGTGGCAGCAGCATCCTACTTAGGATTTTTTTTTTTCCAATATTTTTTCCAGTGCAAACTATTTGTCAGAAAACTTAATATCAGTCAACTGTAACCATGGTGCTTCCTAATACCTATCACAAAGGGCGAGGTTGTTCAAGGGTGGCAGGGTAGGTGGTAATTGTCAGTTTTAAAACGTGGCCTATCCCAAAGCTGTTCAGGTAAGTGAACACATAGAGTAGGTGAGAGGGTCAGTTCATCTCTCTCTGAATCCTCCAAAGACAAAGGATCTTAAAAGGATCTTACAGATCCTTTTCTCTGAGAAGCAGGACACAACATCAGAAGATGTGCAGGACAGTTTGGACAAATACTGGACAAATTTTTTTTGCAAATTCTCATCTCTTCTTACAAAGTATTTTCTTAAATATTTTTAGGAAATAAAATCCTCAGAGGAAAATGTGAAGTAGTGTTTGTGCACTCTGCATAGATGAAATACAATGAGCATAACTATGAATACAAAAAAGACTAAAATGTGTACTAGTGCAGGAGAAAAATTCTGACTTTAAGTGGAACTTCACAGACTAATACCAAAATTTAATGTTGTCATGGGTTCAGCAGTAGCAGTCATTTTTCTCCTTCTTGGTGGCTGGTGCAGTGCTGTGTTTTTGACTTTCTGCCTGGGAACAGTGCTGATAGCACCAATGTTTTTAGCTATGGCTTAGTGATGTTTGGTCTGGCCAAGGACTTTCTGAGCCTTGTGCTCTGCCAGGGAGGAGGGGGAGCAGGGAGGAAGCAGAGACAGGACACCTGACCCAAACTGACCAAAGAGGTATTC
>JAOEHY010015348.1:0-19207 GCA_025447955.1 Psilopsiagon aurifrons
AGTGCGGGCGCTCTCTGCACCCCGAGCTCTGCACCGCATCCTCCCCTCTCATCGGCTCTGTCTGGGTGCCTACGCTGCCACTGCAGGGGCAGCCAGAGCAGAGCTCCCAGACCGAGCCCTGGCCCTGAGGGGAGCGCTCCCCATGGCGCTCGCAATGCCGACGCCAACTGCCGTTCGCCGCGCCCCGGGCGGGTTTTGCTCACTCAGGGCTGGTGCCTTCCCTCCTGGCGCCGTCCCCTGCGAGTCAGCTGCTGCCTGTCGAGGACTTGAGGCTCCCCCGGTGGCTCTCGCTTCACAGCACTGGGGCTGCTGGACTCTGTTTCCCCTCGCTCGGAGGTGAAGCGTTCTCCCTGGAGGTGCTCACCTCAGAGGTGACCGTTAGCGGCAGACGATGACCGGTTTAAGTCTGCTGCCGTCCCTCCTGGCACCGTACCTCAGCGGAGCTGCGGCTCCTGGGCAAGGCCCGCCGAGGGTTTGAGGCTCTCTGAATGTCTTAATGAAGCTTTTTAAATGTCTCTCAATAAATGCAGAGAAATCTGCGCTATCTTTGGGCAAAAGATTCTTTTAATCACACAGCTTACTGCTCTGAATTAACTGATCCTGTGGTGTGTTCGCTTTCAAATCACAAAGAGTGAGGCCAGGCTGAGTTTAGCTCCACACTAGTAAGAATGGAGGAGGAGTTCACCTGCTAAATAAGTATACACAACAGGACAGATGTGTCCTGAACAATTAGCATGGTTTACTGGATTAAATGGAATTTTTCCAGATATTGAGAGACGCAATTTTGAATCCAGCCCATTGCCTGATAGTATTTTAATAATTTACCATCTCCAAGCTATTACAGATTTGTCTCCCTGTTGAGTATTAACAGTTTAAATCTTTCCTTTCCAACTGCCTCCCCTCTTTTGTCCGCCTTCTCAATAATGGACTCAGATAGCTTCAGAGACATGATATTTCTCAGGGTATTATTGATAATATGTTGTTCACAATTTAAGATTTATCTCAGTTTGAAGAAGTGGTAACAGTGAAAGGACTTACTCGAGCAACATGAAAAGGGCAAACCCTAATATATACTCAGATAAAGCTGTCACAGAAAACAATAGCATATTAAAGCAAGGACTGTTGATTAAGACTTGCTGTAACAAGAGTGTCTGAGGTTGGCAGAACCAGGAGGATATATCATCCATTATCTGAGAGGGAAATGTGTGCTGTCATGCCAGGGTTTTGGCAGCCTTTCCCAACGAAGAGGAACTGTTTTAAGCTTTGCTTTCTGGAGAGGCCTAAAGGGTATGCTGGACATCTGCTGTTCCTTTCTCAAACACATGTAAATACTGCCCAGTGCCACTCTGATAGAAATGCCACATTCTCTTAAACAACCTATGCCTTTTGTCTTTGAAATTGCCCATTAAATACTACTTTTATAAACAGTTTGGCTAGGAAGAGAGGCAGTGATAATGGTAAGGTCTTTCTTATGTATAGTACAACATTTGGAATTATATCTACATTACCTTGCAACCAGATCAGTCACTGCAGGTTTTATGTCTAAAAAATGCTGGTGGACTATCAATAACACATACTGACAGGTCATCTGGTGTCTGTGGGCCTCTGGTGGGGGTAAACAGGGAGGTGTGAGCCTTAAATGTACAGAATTAGTCAACTTACCAGGTTATACGCGGTGATCTTGATGAACAGGAGAGTTTTTCTCAGTAAAACGCCCTGAGTATGTTATATGTTGTCTCCTGACAGATGGCTCCAACCCTTATACCTTGAAGCTTTGCTTCTCTACTTCATCCCATTTATAGAGAAGAGGACAGCATGTGAAGAGCTACATTCACCTTGATTTGCAAGTTTAAAACTACACTTCGTTCACAAAGCTCTAAGTGGTTGTTATAATGTTGCCTTGTTTCAACTTGATTCTAATATCTTTTAACTTGTTTTATAATAAATGTATGTTCCTTCATAAATACAAAAACCAGATTTTTTCTTTCTGCCTCTGAGAATTACATGTTGTAAGCTTACTACAAAGTTTGTATTTCGTTAGTGTAGTATCTTCAAATGTCTAAAGAAGCACCAGTAGTATAAACAAGATCGTTTTCTTCCAGAAATGAAATATATTTGCATTTTCAATAATGTTAAAGATTAGCAAGTATTTTTCCATTTGTAGTTTTGATTGGCAGATAGAGCTATTACATGAGAAGTTTAAATATAGAACTTGTTTTTCAGTATGTTAAGTAGTGAAGTATGTTGCAATACTAAAAAGCTTGTATTTATAAAATGCTTTAATCAGGTTAATGTTGCACATACCGAATTTTTAGTGGTACAGACTTGATTTATAAGTCAAACAAAACTAAAGTAGAAGATAAAGTATGTACATGTGTATGGTGTGAATTCATACTTATTTAAAGTGTTTTTTTAATTTTTCTTTTAAACCCAACGCATTTTCCATTTGCATTAGCATGATGCCATCTTTAGCTAGTCCCACCATAGGGGCCTTTTAAAATTAAAACTGCAAGCCTGTATCGATGTGTTCCATCTTCATTTTCCATAATTTAAACTTAAATCTTTGGTATTTAACATGTCCTCTTGACTTTTTTTTTTTTAAATAGTGGTTATGACATATTAAATGGTAGAAGTTGGATATGTGAGATTGATCACAAAAGAAACCAAGGTGGTAAAAGTAGTTAAAACAGAAAGCAAGCCCCACCATATTCTCTCATACCCAGACAGTTAATTTGATGTCTTCTTTTATGTGATTTATCGTATACATCTGTTTTGACCATCTGTGAAAGAATTCATAGGGTGAGTAGACTTGGCTATCCTCTCATTTAAACTGAGGCAATCTAGGTGTGATTCAGATAATGGAACTAATTGCATGATGTGAAATCGAGGTGAAAAATCTTTCACTTTGGGAAAGATGATTTGCTTTGTCCTGGTACTTTAAAACCTCCATTGTCTCTTCTAGAACTGGAGTTGTGTCTTAGCTAAACCCTAAGAAACGTGGATTGAAGCTGGGGAAGTCTGCGAGCTGTTGTAGGCCCTGTGTTTGCTCCTCTTTCTGAATTTGCAGTAAAGTGTTCAAGGCTTTTTTTAGTTCTGCTCTTAATGATCAGAGAGAAGTCAGTTTATCAGATATTTTATGTTTTATCATACAAGCTCTTTCTTCTGTCTTTATGGATTTTATCCATATCTATCCTTTAAGCAAGACTATTTGTGCAGTATGCTTGTCTCTTAAGAGATTATGTTACGGTATGTTTACACAGTGTGGGCATTGCACATGTCTTTAAATACAGACTGAATTTTCCAGATTCTTAATTTCAAGGCAATTACACCTTATCATACTAGGGATCACATGTCAGCTGTCCTTCAGGTTTTCTCATCAACAGTGATTCATTTTTGCCCTGTCTACCTCCATTTGTTCATGCTTCAGGTAATGAGTATTTCAGGTTTTCAAATCAGGTTTCCTATATGTCTGAACAGGGAACTGGAGAGCACCTGCTCTTTGGCAGCTCTTTCTGCATAGGGTTGGAATAATACTAGCCTCTTGTCTGGTAGGTGGCAAACTGACTTGCATTTTAGGGGTACTGCTAATACTCTTTCAGCCTCAGTGCTTTCCCCTGGAAATTGCTTCCAGAGAGCTCTAGCATAGAAGGCTATGTGCCATATCTCGTTACTTGCCAACAGAAATGCTGGGTGCTAGTGAAATGTTTTCTGCTGCCCAGAGTTTCAACTGTAAAGAGTCTCTCCTGATCATTCATTTCTTTTCCATCAACTTGAATGTTCTGTGGAAACCTGTTAATTCCATTGTAACTTGCATTGGTATTTCTATTCATGTAGTTTCAGAAGTCAAGTAATTTGTAGTTGGGCATTAAAAATAGTATGCTATCTGTTCGTCCAGTTTGGGATGTAGGATGAGTGACCCTTAAAGCATTCAGGTTTTACAAAAAAAGCACTTTAATGTATCAGTGTCCTCAGTAGTTCACAGCATTTAGTGCCTAAGAAGTTCAGGTGTAAGGCATCTTTTGTGTGGCTGCCCAGATCAAATGGAGGACAAACTAGTTCAAGGTGTATTTGAGAACGTGTTACCAGATGGAAGTCCTAAATGCAAAATGAGTAGCCTATGCACATGGGAAAGAAAAGAGAGGAGAGTGAAAAAATGTTCAACCTTCTTTTTCCTTAAGCATCTTATTCATGTAAAAGTTGAGAACAGGAAAGATTTCTGGTTGGTGTTTTGCTGTAAAAAGAAGATAATATCTTCTCTTGCACCAGCAGGGGTGGATGCTTGTCCTCAGGGAGGAATGAGGGTGGTCTCCTCCTTCCACACAAGGTGTGTGTTCACCTATGCTCATGATCTTGAGAATAGAGCCAAAACAGTGGTGTAGATGAAGACCTAGTTGCTCCAAGGGGAGTGAAGTTTGTCTGTCTCTTGGCAGTGATGTTACTGTACTTGTTCAATTAAAATTAAACCATTAAGGTCTCTCAGTGTAGTTTTTCCTGTCTCTTTTGCATAAGCCATACAAGCAAAGTAATGAACATTGCTATGCACATTCCCTGCTTCTAAGCAGCTGGCATTCACACTGTAATATCTTTGTGGCTGTTCCACTGTTTGTTGTTTTGGGTGTTTTGTTTGTTTGTTTTTAAGTTTATTTTTTATAATTGATCAGCCTCCATTGGACATAAATATATATTGAGGTGGAATCTGTTTTCATGATATTTTAATCCTTGTTTATATTTATTTTTCCTTATATGCAAGAAGTGGGAATAGTTGCTTTTTGACTTTCGATACCGCCACAGCAAGATAGAGTGTATCCCTAGGGTGATACAAGAAAAGATTTAAAAAAACATTCAGGAAGTGTTTGGGTGTCCTGCTTTATGAAAGGAATGATACAACTTAATGTGGTGTCAAAAAGTCTGTCTTTTAGTAAGGGATAACGTTTGGGGTAAGCTGGCTTGTAACTGGCTGAAACCCTTTTTGTTGTAATTAAATGCAACTTGCTCCTTTTTCTGCAGTGTGTTTTCTTGTGAACAGCACTTGAACTTGCTTGAATGCTGTGATTGCTTAGGACAACACATGCAGCCTCTTCTGTTAAATAATATGTTGAAGTCCAGGGACATGAACACACTTGGTCAGATTCTTTCCTTTTTTTCACTTCTGGGATGTGTTTGAGTATCTTTTTGTGTCCTCTTTTGGAAATACCTTGTGTTCCCATATCTGTAGCTTCTACTGGGTTTTTTTAGCCATGAATTTTTCATGTCTCCCCAGCCTATTGGTTTATTCTGTTCTGGCAGTTACAGTGGTGGTAATAATCTGAAAAATAATCTTGTTTGCATTTGCATTGCTTTAGCCAGAAATAATGTGCAAAAAGGGACTGGAAAATAAAACACTAGTCATGGGCTCAGCTTCCTGTGGAGAGTTCTTAAAGCACAAAATACCGTTGTTCTGATTTTGACCTTAAATGAGATGCGGCTGTGCTGTAATTGAGAGCCTCCCACCTTCCCATATCTGATGTATAAAAGGTAACTTCAGAGTCCTGCTGGGAACTTGCCTTGCAGTGGTGGCATGTATCAGTTTGTATGTTTGGTGCTGTGACCAAGCAATGCTCTGACATGTTCTCATAGAAGAGCTGATGGTCCCTCTCACAAAAATGTGTCACCCTTAAGGAAACAAACCTTGTTGATTTGGATCCTGTGGTAGCACCAGTCCCAAAGAAAGGGAAGAGTGTAAAGGGAAAAGCAGTCTGGTGCTCCGTAGAGTGTGTCCAGTGTGTTGATTAGCTGCTGATACTGTGGTGCTGTCCTGCATCATAGGTCGTGTTGCTCTAAGCTCAGTGAGAAGGGCCTTACTGAAGAACAACAGAGAAGTCTATTATGTGACCTTATTTGTTGTGAAATTGAAGACCGAATGGAGAATCCTGTCCAAGCAAAGGACGTGGTGCTGCAAGACCTCTGGAAGGAAGGCACTAAGGAACAAGGGATGCAACAGTTTGCTAGACCTGCATCTCTTTCCCAGACAGGAGCTGGATGAAGTGATCTGTTATGCAGTATCTCGCCTAAGGCCATCCTGTCTTACAAGTGAGGTGTTTTTCACTTCCTTCATTTCTTCTAGCTTGTTCTATTTTTGTTCTTAATTGTTAAGACCACATGTTTTAAATTAATTTAGGCTCTTCTTAGTCTACTTTTGCTTCTGGAAGTAGTGGTCTGGGAATAGAAGGGGAATGTGGAAAATGTCAGTAGTATTCACTAGAGAAGTCTGAGTTAAAAATACTCAGTGTCATTCTTCATCTGTAAACCAAGGGATTTCCCTTTTTCTTTTTTCCCCTTACCTGTTAAATCTTATGCATGGTAAATGAGCAGTAAGACAGTATCTTCTCAGCTGCACCATTAAAACTGAGACTTGTGGAGAGGGGTCAGCAGATGTACTCACGTGGTAATGTGCTGTTTCTAGCATGCCATTTGGTCTCCATACAAAAGCTGGTGAGAGCACAGTCTGAGGTAAGCTGAAACAGCTGTTTGGGGTTTGGGATTATGAGATGCTCCCCCCCCCATTGAATTGCTGAAGTATATGATTTGATAAAGGGTGAAGAGCTTTCATTTCTAAACAGTCACATCAACAAGTTAAACGAACAAAGTATTTGTGTTAAGTCTCCTAATGCTTAATACTCTCCCTGTTAAAAACAGAAGATTTCTTTCTCTAAGGATTTTGATTCCCAGAGGATGTGGAAGAACCTAATGTAGCCAGATTACTTGTGCTGTGCTTTGGTCATGTCCCTCTAAAGGAAATAGCATCAGTCCCTTTTCTTGTGTTCAAGAAAGCTTTGGTATCTGTCCTGTGCCAAGCCTTCCCCTTCTGGCCTTTCACAGCCAGCTCCCTGGGCTAGAGCCATGTATTAATTCAGGTGGGTTCTCTGCTCTTCCTCTTGACTGTTGCAGCTGCTGATGTGAGGTCTTAATTTCTGGCATGATTTATTTAACTTCTTCCTTGTCTGGTGTTCCTGGAGCAGCTGCAGACTGAGCCTTCATGCGAGGGAATGAGTGCTCCTGCAGGAATGTGCAGGGAACCAGCAGCTATTAAAAAGGCAAGATAATTAACCCTCTTTTCCAAAGCATCTAGGATCCAGGAATACAAATTAGTCCCGGCAGGGGCAATATAGCAGCATTCAAAACAAAACACTGAAATGGGCTTTTAGCATGGGGTATATCTGAGGTTCGCAGTCTCTGCAGAATACAGGGTGTAATTACTCAATTTCATATAAGCCAATACCTGTTTGTTTTCTCTTACTGCCTTGCCTTCTTTCCATTTGTGGTCTCATCTGTCTTCAAGCTAGTAAGAAATTGCAGATGTTTGTGCTCCACTGAAATTTAAGTGGGTAGTAATCAAATAAGCCTCCAGAAGTTATTAGTTGGAATGTTTGCTTACTGAATGTCTCTTCTCCTGAATTTTCTTTTACTTAGGCTTGTTAATACAGCAGACTTGGACTATAGATTATACTTCTATTTTCTGTTCTGTTAACCACAGCACTGGAACTGCTAAATCAGATTAAATTGGTGGATTTTAAATACATACCCTGTCTAAGGCTCCAGAAGCGTGTCTGGCATAGTCTGGTCATACGGTGACCTGGCTCATCTTTTTTGAAGTTACTGCGTGGCTTCTCTCTGAAGTGTGGTAACATAAAACATCAGTAGTTTAAGGTGGGAATCCTGCTTACTCAGCTTTTAATTCTCACTCACCTACTTTCTTGGGAAGCACTTTAAATCCAAAGCAAACTCCTGAGTTCTGAGGATAGAACTCAGACTGCAGTATTTTAGTTATACTTAAATATGAACCCATTGTCCAATAATTCTGTGGATGTTCTTAATCTTTTTTGTTGCTATGTAGGCAAAGACTTGTCAGCACCTTTTTAAGGATCCTTTTTGTGCCCCTCACTCTTTTTGTGTCCTAATGTGACGCAATAGAACTAACGGCAGGATTTCAGATTAGGACTGCGCTACTGACTTATTTCAAAGCATTTCAGAGTAACATGCTCTCTATCTTGCCTTTTTTTAGCTATAGCTTTCACCTAATAATAACAAAAAAACCCATACCCTAATAATCTAAAGGACGAATTTCTCTTCACAAGGAGAAATAAGGTGGTAATACTTCCCCATGTCTTTCAGGCCCTCAGGTTCACAGCTCAGTGGGACCCTGCTCTTGGTTTCTCCAGCAGTGACTATAACACACCATTTATATTCAAGTGTTGCTTCAACGTGACTTTACTGCCATTACCTCCAGTGTCTGCAACTTCGATAACCCTGTCATTGCATAAAAAAGAAGTGGAGCTCTTCTATCTCCCAAAGCTTTCAAACAAAGCTTGTTCATCTGTCTGTTTTCTGCACATCTTGAAACATCCTAAGAAATAGAGCAGGGATATTTGGGACGCAGGGACAACAGAAGCTAATCTCATTCTTTTAGACTGGGGGAGAGGAATGAGTGGTAGCTCCTGTCCTGAGGCTGCCAGCACGACATCCATTTTCTTATTGCTGAGAACAGGCTCAGCTTTTCAGAAACCCTGCATTGTAGACCTTTCTGAGGAATGCCTGGCTAAGGATAAACCTTTCATACTGAGAACAGGGCAGTTCAGAAGCCCTGATGACATGAATTCATCTACAGTATGTGTGTGCGGTCAGGCTTTACATTCCAAGGGGACAAGTTGCTTCTTCTAGCATGCTGCCATCCCAGTGGCCTTGGCATACCTACTTCTGATAAGCTACTTGTAGCTGATCCATGTTTGAGAGGGGCTAGTTTTTAAACTATTTCAGAAGCAGTCACTTTCATGTAAAGCTGCTCTTAAGGCATTTTGCAAGCACTTACTCTGCTTCTATGTTGTACTCCTCTTGTGCTGATACTCCCCATTTTCCCTATCATTGTGTGACTGCCTGTACCTTGTATTGGCTTGGTTGTTTTTAAGGACCATGAAGGTCAGTGTTCCCAACAGTGTTATCCTCTGCCTGCTTGTGAGTTGTGTAGAAGTTTGAGCTTAGTTCTGCCATCTGGGAGGTTAGCTTCTGACCCAAGGAGGATGGGCATCTGCCCTGATACAGCAAAGCCCTAAAGCCAAATTGCCCCAATCTCGTAGCTCAGAAACTTGTCCACACTTGTCCTTACAGCTCAGCAAGGAGTCTGCCAGTAGCCCTGAATCAGCTTTGTAGCTAGGGATATGTAACACAGAGACCAAGCTGATAATGACTGCATTTTGCTTTGTGTCCTTTCCAAGTA
This sequence comes from Psilopsiagon aurifrons, assembly GCA_025447955.1. Taxonomy (NCBI): domain Eukaryota; kingdom Metazoa; phylum Chordata; class Aves; order Psittaciformes; family Psittacidae; genus Psilopsiagon; species Psilopsiagon aurifrons. The sequence goes on from JAOEHY010015348.1 coordinate 9,251, forward strand.
CAGCCCAAGTTTCACTGCTGAGATCTAAAGAAACTGAGGATGGAGAGGCTGACACTGTGTTCCCGCCTGGGAAATACTGTGCTTATCTGCTGTGTTAACAAGGAGTTGACCAAAGGAGGAGGAGAAACATGAGCACACCTTTACCTCCAGTTTATGCCAGCAGTACAGAGCAACCACAAATATCTGGGCTGCTGGCCCGTAAAGCAGAGGAGCTTTTAGAGCAAGGCTGGTTGTGTTTTTACAGGCCAGTGTCTGGTAGATTGATTGCTGTGAAAATGAGTTTTTCATGCTATTTAGGTAGCTTTGTCTTCGTACAAGGTAGCTCTGTGCATGTGGCTTGCACATGATCAAGGCATGGGGCCCAAGATCTATGACTTCCCTGTTGTTTTCTTGCCAGTTCTTCTTGGTTTACTGGTGAAGTGGTGAAATGGAGCACCTTTCCCTTGCTGCATGCACATGCAGCTTGCTTGACCTTGGGGGTTGCCTTGGTCCTCACAGGCATAGCAAACGTGCTTGCCCTTGTCCTCACACAAGTCTGCACTTTGCAGGGGAATGTCACTGCACTGGTTGTTGCATTACATGGAGCCGATACTGTGTGAATAACCTACCCATGCATGGGGTTTGCCTGCTGGGCTGCATGGAGCCAGGAGATAGTGGTTTCTGCCAGGAATCTGGTGAGAGTAAGCAGGCAAGAATAGCGTAGGATAGATAGGGCAGCTACTGCTGCAAAGGCATTTTCAGCTGCTTCCCCATAAACCTTTCACAACAGACTTCTGCCTCTCCTCCCTCTCCTGGTTCCTTTCAGGGTCTGTGCTTCTGCCTATAAATATATTTAATAAAATACAGACATGGCTTCAGATGGCATGTAGTCCTGAATTCCCTTTGTACCAGGCACAGCCCAGCTGATGCAGTCCTGGGTTGCTCTGTTTATCTGAAATACAAAAGACTGCCATGGCAGAATAGGCAGGGTCCTGAGTGGGTCCTGTTTAGGACCAAGCACCAGAAACTCTGCTGTTGTTTGGCTTCTGTAGTATTTCAACTGATTTGCCTCCTGATAAATAATAATTTGCCTCCTGATTTGACCCCTGATAATCTGAAAGGCTTTCTGGCACCCGCTTCTCAGCTTGTTTGTCCTGTCTATTGAAGCAGGAAACTTACTGCCTCAAAGTGAGCTTTTTAGATTTTATTTATTTTTTAATTCTTATTTCCTCTGTGTCTACATCCCTTACCTTTGCTCTTTCCCTCTGGTGGGCTGAGTTAGCAGGGAGGAAGCTCCCTTGCCGGCCTGTCCTGACTAGCAGCAAAGGTGGGCTGCTGCTTCCCAGGGCTCAGGGTGACTTGCTGAAAGGCTGATGCTGTTTTCTTGCTGGTGAGTTCATGTGGCACTGAAGGCTGGCCGGAGCAAGGAGCATTCAGAAGTGCTTGATACGGGATTGAGCTTTGGTGATGACTGGTCTTGCAGTGGAATTCACAGAAAGAAAGACAATCTGAACTGGAGATAATGAGGCAAATTAAGGGCCAATGACTTCAGCCTGCAAGGAGCATTCTTAGGTAAGCATCCCTTGGGTGTGTATGTGGACACAGACACTGTTTCTGAATTGCTTCCTATCTTGAATGTCCTCTAAGGTAAAACTGCATTAAGCCCTTTGTGGGCACAGTTCCAGACTGAAGGAAGTGAAATCAAATATAGGCCACTCAAGCTCTGAGAAACCATGTGTGTGGGGGGTGTGATGCCCATTGGCAAATACTCTTGGAACACCAAATGGAGTTCACTTTCTTGAGTGTCCCTGAATATCCCACTGCTGTTGTAAAAAGCAACATTTTCTCCTAGAAAAAGCTGTAGAGCCAATAGGAGCAATTCCTGGTTTAATGCCTATGGAAACATGTCAGAAGACCAATTTTAGCTTAGTAATAAAATTACTGTCAGTGTGTTGCTCAAACTGCTCCTGTTGTGGTCATGTGGATCCTTTTGTATTACGGTTTCCGTCTCCTCTCAACTGTGCGTCTTCTCAGTGTCTGTTGCTCAAGGAATTGCAAATAAAATGCTTCTTATGGCTCCTGCTATACCTTTGTGCCAGTCTCACCCTGGCTTGTGCTGCAGCGTGCTGGGACTTGTACAACCTCTCTGCCTTGCCTTTGGGGCCTTTACCTGTATCAGGTGCAGTCTGGATTCTCCCCTGGGATGTCTTTTGCCTTGTGCTCAACCCTGTCTCGGGCTGTGGATGGAAGATGCAGAAACCAGTCTGAGCGTTCCATTAGGAGCAGACGGCCCTGGCTTGCAGCAGGCTGAAAACAAAACCAGGAACCAGGGGCAACTTTATCGACTGTGCTTTTGGAGAATCGGGACACAGGGGCCACTGCTTTCCTTTCTCCGTTGGTGTCTCTGGACAAACAAGTCTTTGGGTCCCTCTAGTGCTCGGCAGGGGCCGGTCTGGACAATGGATCCTGCTGCTCGCTCTCCCCGGTGCAGGCCCAGTCCGTAGGGCAGTGCTGGCACGTAGAGCGGAGCAAAGCCTGCCCTGGTGACGGGACAGCAGGTGGCAGCAACAAATCCCCTTGCTCCGAGCTCAGCGCCAGGGACCGGGTGTGTTGGCTGCTGCCCGGCGCTTCATCCGGGGCAGCAGCCTGCAGCCCGGGGCCGGCTGCTGGGCTGCGACCAGGGCATCTCGCACTAACTGCCTTCTACACTGCTTTTGGTTTGTGCCCATGGGCTGTTTGAGGTCAGGGAGCTGCTGAAGCAAGTCCAGAGGAGGGCCACGAGGGTGACCAGGGGACTGGAGCACCTCCCGTGTGAAGACAGGCTGAGAAAGTTGGGGCTGTTCAGCCTCCTGTGTGAAGAGGCGGCTGCATGGAGACCTCATAGCAGCCTTCCAGCATCTGAAGGGGGCCTATAGGGATGCCAGAGAGAGTCTCTTCCTCAGGAACTGCAGAGATAGGACAAAGGATAACGGGTTTAAAGTTCAACAGGGGAAGTTCAGGTTAGATACAAGGAAGCTGTGGCTGCCCCATCCCTGGCAGTGTTCAAGGCCAGGTTGGATGGGGCTTGGAGTGATCTGGTCTAGTGGAAGGTGTCCCTGCCTGTGGCAGGGCAGGGTGGAATTAGGTGATCTTAAGGTCCCTTCCAACCCAAACCGTCCTATGATGAGTTGCTCTCCTGCAGCATCTGCACTGTATCACAAATATGGATGCACAAAGCTAGATGTGCAGAAGGACTCCCAGGTGCTGAGCTTGGGCTCTCTTCACCATGGTGGCCAGTCCAGCTCATGCAGGGTGATTTGCTGAGACATCTGTGAGCAAGGAGGGAGGCTGTGCAGAGCATGTCAAGGGCAGTAAGCACATGTGCTGCTGAGCACAGCTGCGCTTCAGAGAGGGCAGTGTGAAAGGTTGTTTCTTCAGAAACAAATCCTTGCCCTGGGAATCCTCTCTGTATTAGCCTGGAAATGTCCAAGTTGGAAAACTGATGTCTGCATCTCTCCTGAGGTCTTGCCAGCTCTGGAGTGTGAGATAAGACATCTCTGCAACCCCTCTGCTAAGAACAGCATTGCAAAAGAGCTCTACTGGGTAACCCAGAAACCTGGATTTGATTCCACTTGCTTAAGCAATTTAATCTATCAGGCAAGGGAAGATGTTTCATCCCTCTTCCTTGAGGGAGCTGACGTGCTTCCAGGCATGTGCAAATGCTCTTGATACATCAATAGTAATGGATAAATGGCAGCCTGGCTTAAGAAAAACAGATCACACAGGGGAAGTGTGATTGCTTTCACTGGGGACAGAATGGAGAAGGATCTGACAACCGAAGGTGTGAGCAGTACCTACAATAGCCTGGGACCTCTGAGGAGTGTTTGAAGCATGAGAGAGGCAGGAGAAAACCGGGTGAGAGTTCTCTCATGCCACTGAGAGGCATGATAAAACTGGCTGTCAAAGTGGCACAAGCAGAGCCAGGGTCTGCTATGGGGCAAGACATCTGACTCAAAAGGCTCACAAAAGGGATGAGGAGCCTGCAGGTTTATCTGGAGCGGGTGGGACTGGGTCCCATTCTCTTTCCTCCCTTTTCTAGGCTCTGCCTGTTCCACTTACCATGGACACATGGGGAGCCATGGCAGAGGCGGAGGTTTGTCTGCCTCCCTGGCTCCTGCGCTGGCTGATCATCCCTGTCCTGAGCCGTACCTGCGGGCTCCATCTGGAGCTCACCCCCATGCAGGGAGCAGTAAGCCCTGCCTGGGTGTTTTCAAGGAGGTAGGATACCTGCATTGTAACGATGGGCTGCAGAAGGTGGGATGTGGGTGAGGGAGAAGCATTTACACTGGTGGAGATTGGTTTGGGTGAGAGTAGGAGTTTGGCAAAGCTTGGTCGCACCAGCTGTGTGCTGTCAAGCTCTGGCTGTTCTCTGGCTTCCCCAGTGTTATCTTCCTGGCAAAGAACGGGGACAGCTTCAAGCTTTGTGCCAGATCATTTATACCCAAAAGAAAACAGTTGTTTTGATACCAAATAAAGCATGTTGTTTATTTTGGGGAAATTTCCACCTTCTTTCTGTTTTCCATCATTACTGTATGTAACAAAAATTGTCTTTAAACAGGGTGTCAGAAGAGGAAGGGTGCATCACTTGTACAGCAGCTGCGTAATGTGGTGAGTAATTGAGCCAGTTGGAAAGCTGTTCCTTTGCTTTCCCTCCTTGGCCTTTGCCAGAGCTTGATCCTGCTCTGCGTTCCCTCTGGATTTGTTCTTTTTTTGTTTTCTTTTTGTCTGTGCTCTCTTCTTTCAGGCACGTGTTTTTCAGCAGGCAGAACCAGAGGTCACGGTCTCTTGGGTGTGAAACCTTGGCCATGGATTTTGTAACTCTCAGCATGGGAAAAGAAGAATTCAACCACAGTTTGCCATTTCCCTCTGCCTCTGGGCCATGCTACCCCCTTGCTCTGTGTCTCTTCACAAGCTGCCCCAGTGATCTGGGTCTGCTTGCTGCACTGTCCCTGCTGTCTTGCTGGGGACAGGAGCAGACTGGGAGTGCAGGGCAGCTGCCAGCGTCCACTCTCCTCAGGCAGTAGTGCCAGGCAGCAAACGCAGTGACATTTGTCCTGGCCTGGGTGAGACACGGGGCGTGGGGTCTCAACCTGGTCTATGCCAGGACACCTCCAGTACTGGTGACTCGGTGCACACACCCTGCCATGCAAGGTGGCGGGTTGTCCTTGAGGGTTAAAGCACTGCTGGATCAGTGTGATCAGATGGCAAAAGCAACTCTGAGCTCCTGCCCTTTGAGCAAGGTTGAAACTCCTGCTCACAGGCAGCCAGAGGAGCAGCCTGTCATGAGTAATAAGGGATGATAATGGCGCACTTGCACCCAGGCACACTTCTTGGGCATACCCTTTGCCCAGAGCTGTTAAATACCCTGCTGCACAGTGAGTGTCCTGCGATCCCTAACCCCCAGCCTCCTGGGGGGAGTGTGACCGAAGCTGCCTCCCCTGGGAGTTGCTGCCAGCTCTGGTTCCCTACGGAGGCAAGGAGGCAAGGAGGCAAAGTGTAAAGGCATCTCTTGCATCACGCTGGAGGGGTGATGGCTGGGCAGGGGCTGTCCCTGCCAGCAGGAGCACTGCAGGCCCCAGGAGCATGATCTGGTGTGGCACTGGCTCCCTTGCAGTGGAGCTAGGTATAGCTGTGGCAGCTTCAGCCACAGCAAGTGCATTCCTGTAGTATTACTGCAGTCAAACTCTGTCCTCACTTAGCTCTGCTCTTTCAGAAGCTGATCTAAGCCAGACCTTGCTGCCTGGCTGGAGCAGAGCTCTGGTGCCCCAGGCAGGCTGAGCAGCCCCCCCCGCCAGCAGCAGCACAGCAGGATACAGCCCAAGCCTGCTTTGTACTGCAAGGCACCAGGCATGCATGTGAGGCTTTTATGATACAAGGACCCACTCCAAAGCAATTCCCCATTGCCTGTAAATGAAGCAGACTAGCCTTGCAAAATCCAGATATTCTAGCAATCCAAAGCTGCTTCCTCCAGCTGAGAGCTGACTTGCCCAAAGGGAGGGCGGTTTGATTTTGAAACAGCCAAAATGTCTTTTCTGTTAAATGCCCAGTAAAAGCACTGACAGCTCATGCCACCTATTTATAAGGCAGCTTTGGAGTTGTTTATGTAACCTATTCAAAATACATTCATTCACGCTTTTATTCCTTTCTTCCCCTACAAAGACATGGGTAATCATGGTTCCAGGTGAGCTCTGTCAGCTGGGTGCTGCTGCATGGTGCAGCTCACAGGCTCAGCATCCTTCTGTGCTGCCCGCAGGGCACTGCAGGATCATCCCTGTACCTTGCTGCTTATCATCTCCCCGTGCTGGCACATGCAGACCTCAGGCTCAGTAGTGTACCCCCTTGCTCCTCAGAGAGGATCGCACCTCTTTAGGCCCCTGGTTAATAGTTGGCCTTTATTACAATGCACCAGCTGGCTCTCCAGCCCAGCTTTGGAAACAATCACGTATTTTAAATACTGGGTTTTCTGATCTTATCCTTTGAACCAATTTTTTTCCGGTGGCTGTTGGGTAAAATCTGTGTTTCCGAGCTCAGTTTGCTGCAAAATCCTCTGTGCACTGCTGCACCTCTGAGCAGGTACATCTCTGTAGGTTGTACAAGAGCAGTGTTTGCTGTAAGTTGGCATGTATGGCTGAAGGCATAGCACCCAATTTATCATGGACTCATAAAAGTGCTGATGGGAAGGGTCCTGTGGAGGTCTCTGATCCAGCCAATCCTTTACTCCTGGGTCAGAGCAGCTGTGGCTCTGAAAGCTAAGGCTGAAAAGCTGAAAAGCTGAAAAGCTTCCAAGGATGGAGTCACCTCCTCTCTGGGTGCATGTCCGAGGGCTGCACCACCCTTCTGCAGGGGGAGTTTTTGCTAATGCCTTGCCTGAACTGCCCTGGATGCAATCTCTGCCTCTTGCTTTATGTTATAGTACCCTTGACCTACTGGAAAGACCTTGGCTCTGTCCTCCCTGTATCTGCCTTCCAAGGCAATGTAGACTTCTAAACTGCCCCAACCTCCTCTCCTTCCCAAATAACCATGCCAGTCATCGCCTCTCCTTGTAGGCAATGTCTCCTCACCTCAACCAGCCTGGTGGCCCTGCTGGTCCTTTCCAGCTTCCCAGCAAATCCATGCTAATCCTGGAGGGGCTGCTCACAGCCACCAACATCTGCTGAAAGGGGATGCTTAGATCTGGGGCAGGCTAAAGTCAAGCTCATAAACAGGGCTTCAGGAGAACTGAGTTTGGCTTGATTTCTGAATGAGATGGATCAGAACCATCTGGCAAGTGCCCAGCAGCGATCAGTGCCCATGCCTGACTCCTTGCAACACTGCAGCATTCTGCTGACCACTGAGGGCTCTAGGTCATTGCCCTGAACTGTTTCCTCAGCCACATGAAAGAGCAGCATGGTTTGGGGACACCACCAGCACAAGGCTGATGTGCCCTGAGCCATAGACTATGGGGGCACCTCTCCACTGCCTCCTGGGCACTGTCCACTGCTGGGGCAGGTCCAGGGGGCTCAGCTGCTCCCAGAGGCAGTGTGGCTGGAACCCAGGGGAGCTGTTAGAGCCGGCTTGCTGTGCCCAAGGACAGCTTATCCATCTTCACCTTGTGGCACAGCTAATCCTGACATGGAGAGGTGAGTGTAGGGCTTTATTTAGATGGGCAGCAGGGAGCAGGGTGGCTTTGTAGGATCCGGGCATTTCAGCAGGGTCTGTGCTCCACACCTGAGCCCTTGTGGGGACATTAGGTCCCTCCTCTTCTCCCCTCTGTGAGACTGGGGTGTGCTGAGCAGCCCATTCCTGCCCAGAGCTACCTGGTCCCCACTGCCCGCTCCTCTCTGAAGGATGGTGTCAGATGCCCCAGGCTGCTCCTCTGAGGTCTGAAAGATTAGACTGGAAGTTTTCTGGGTGGGAGATACCCCAGGGCTGAGGTCAGGGACAGAAATGTAATGTCTGCCCTGCTCTGTTATACAATCCACTGCCAAATAATCACTCAGGGTCACTGCGCCTGTCAGGTGGCTGCAGCTGGCAGTGGGGCCTGGCAAACACGCTGTGGTTTGCAGGGCTGCTGTCCCTCTGACAACAAGAAGGAAAAGCAGTTACATGCTTTGGAGCAGTCCCATACTTGGACGCTTCCCAGCATTGGGGTTCCTTGTTGTAAGGTGCTTTTTGGTGATGGAGGCACCAGCTGTGCAAGGGCACAACCTATCAAGGGCACAACCTATTTGTAAAGCCATCAGCTCAACATTCTCGGTGGGGAGGTGTGAAAAGGCTGCTGCTTATCTGCAGGATGCTGTGGCTTAATGGACACAAGCAGGGACCTGTGCCTGTCACTGTTCAGCACAGCTGTGTGTCCCCCCCGCAGCCTCATTTCCTAAAGCTGCAGTGGAGTGTGTCCCCAGGTACTAATTTGGGTGCTGCTGCCCATTTGGGACTGATAACCATTTAACAGCACTGTATGGATCATATTGAAGGTGCTGCAGAATGAAGTAGCCAAACAAGTATGTAGAGGACATCGGAAAACCTGTGGGAATGGCTAGTGATGATCCATGCTAGCTGCAAATGAGCAGTCACTCAAGGGAGACAGGTGGGTTGTCCTAGGAAATACAGGAAGTCCCAAATCCAGGAAGAGAAACCACTCTAGCTTGGAAGGCTCCCAAGAGCTTCCAGAGCAAGGCTGGGAAGCAGCCACACTGCGCTCAGAGCCCCGGCCTCGCTGCCCTGCTGTCGCCATCCTCCAGCACACATTTACAGCTCACTAGCCTATTTTTGCAGGAAAATTTCTTCCCAATACGGGTTTTTGGCGGGTGGCCGTGCTTCCCGGAGGGTTTAAGATGAGCAACAAACTGGTGCAGGCAGTGTGAGTTCGTGTTGTTTTCACCTCAGGGTGTGGGTGGGAAATAGAAGCATGGGGAGGCAACTGAATGGCACTGAGGAAGCTCGAGTCACCCCTTGGTTGTGTTTTGTCCCCCCAGATGCTGTGCTGGCAGAGCAGAGCATCAGTGTGACCCTGTGGTGATGGAGGAAAGGTGTTCCAGGCTTCTCAGTTTTGCTGTCTCCCTGCACAGAGGTCAGGGTACCCCAGGCAATGGGGCCATGCCAGAGGCCAGCATTGGTGTGGGAGCACCAGGGGTCTGGGATGATGTGAAGTATCTGAGGCACCTGCCAAATGTCCCTCACACAGAGTTACAGTCATGTGGCGGTTCTGGTGCTCCTCTCCTCCCATAACACAGCTTGCAAAGCCATGGTCGCTTCTGCTCCATCGCTGAGGCAGCTCCGGGACAGCAGGGATGCTGAGCTGCCCTTGTGCCATCCCCAGAGAGCCGTGAATGGGACCGATGAGGCTACGGTGGGACTGGCTCTGCCACATCACCTGCACACACACTGAGCTCACCTGTGCCAGGCAGCAAGATGCCCTGCTCTTCCCGTGCAGTCAGTCGCAGGGCACCCAAACACTGCAGAGCTGTGGCATGGGAGTGTGTTTGCTTGTCCCTGCCTGCAGGCTCTTTGGTGCCTGGCTTCCTGTGATCCAGGGAGGCATTCTAGCATAATGCAGCTATTTTGTTCTTTAATCCTGCTTGATTTTCCTTAACACCTTTCCAAATGTTTTAAGCTAGCCTTTGTGGTGTTCATCCACTGTTTCATCAGAGATCAAATGATTGTATCTTAATCCCTGGATCTCGAATGAATTGGCCTTTGGTTTGGGCAGCTAAACCTCCAGCTCTTTGCTACAGCCAGGCTGCATTTATCTAGGGCAGGCAGAATCAGGAAAGAAATAAATTGCTTTCTCCCTCTCCTCTTGCTATTTGTCTCTTTCTCACAAGTTAACATTACTGGAGTTGCACAAAACATGTGATAGCCCAGAAAGCCAACCACATGCTGGGCTGCATCAAAAGGAGTGTGTCCAGCAGGCTGAGGGAGGGGATTCTCCCCCTAATCCACACTTGTGAGAAACCC
>JAOEHY010015353.1:0-20245 GCA_025447955.1 Psilopsiagon aurifrons
TTTGATATAGGAAGCTAGCTTTACTAAGTGGATCCATTAGCTTAACTTTACGGGTTCATCTAAAAAGTATGACCCGTTAACTCCCATGTTGGCTACATGGTTCTTATGGAGAGTTGAGTTTAATATGAACTCGCGTCCCCAAATCGGTGCTCGATACTACTCCCAAAATGCTTTTGACTCATAAGTGTTTTAAACACAACTTCCTTTAATTGAGATAATTACTCAAAATCTAGCCCAAAGGCTCTCTTGGAATCGATGTTCGTTTATTACTTAAATGTAAAAAGGAAAACATTTTAATGCATTAATTTATAACTTCTGCATTAATTCATAATTTATGAACAGCATTAATCTAAGCAGTAATGGGGTTTTGTCTCTTTATGGATTTTTCCAGACAAAGTCACTAAGGCTTGATTATAAATACTCATTTAGCATTGACATTTCCCTAAAGAACAGTAATTCAGAAATGATACAACAGAAGAACTAAATTTAATGTGGAGTCTTGCTTTCCAACAGACTGAAGGCCTCTTGATACCCTGCATTGTCTCATTTGGTTTAGGAGTTCCCTTATCTCTAGTCTGTAACATCCTTTTTTATGTACTATATTAAAATAATAACTGTCATCTGTATTATTGAGTTATTTTTAATAAAACCAGGATTTATATATACATATGTATAAAAAACCACCAACCAACCAATGAGTCGTATTAGTCAGTGTAAAAAGCCATCATTACTTAGATGCTATATTTCTTGTAATTTGTGTTGCCATAAGTAGGTTTATATATATGTAGACCTTCAAATCTACATATTTTTAGACTTGTCTGCTGTCTTTGCATCTCAGAAATTTGAACCCTTGAAAAAAATGCACTGTTTGGACTGAAGGAATATATGCAATACATCTATGCAGTTTTATTTGGCCTTATCTCCACCCACCTTTTGCAACATATGGAATCTAAGTATTTCACTACAGTGCCACAAAAAAACCAAATGATTTTTTGCAAGAGGTAAAAATAGTTAAAAAGTAAGCAGAACAGAATTATCTGTGTATTTTTAAATCCTAAAAAATTACATAGTGTTAATGAAACAAGTGAGAGAGTCTGTCCAGAAATCTGTTCTTGTAGTGTCCAGTAAAGCCAAACTAGATGGCCAAAAGCTAAACTTTCAGATGGCAAAAGTGAAGGCTAAACTGGTTGCTTGAAGAGGGTGTAGGTGTGTATGCATATGTGTGAAAGCAATTTTACAGACTTTAGGGAAGCTGTTTGTTTAGGAAATTCAACCTATACTGAGTGTATGACACTTTTCATGCTAGTGCATTTCACATTGCAGCTCCAAGGAAGCTCCAAGTGCTTATTGTTTCTGATCTGTTCTGTCTCTCTTACATGTCTCATAGTTTCTCATTGCATGGGATTCGTTAGAGCAAGGCTTCTATTGGTGTACAATATAACCTTATAAAAGATTGTTTGTGCAAGTCTGTGAAAATGAAAGTGATAGTACTTAGGAGGAGTTAAATAGCAAAGGGATGGATTTCAAGAGGAAACTGTTTAGAACAAATTTATTTTCAGCTGAAAATGGGACTAGTGACCCACGCTGCTTTCTTTAGAAGATTATCACAGAAGTCTTCCCAAATCTCAGATTCTACAAAAAAAATGCTCAACACTGATGGTGTTTCAAAACTCCTAAAACATTTGGACAATGATCTGTAATGTCTTTGTTCACAGTAAAAGGTGAATAGCTTAATTACTGTGTGATAAACCGTGACCAAAATGCACTGGTAAGTGCCTGGGAAGTCAGCACTCAGGTATTTCTTGTACTGGTGGCTATAGAAAAGAATACGCATACTTTTAAGTTTGAATCCCAATGTAATTACTTCCGTATTCATGAAAGAAGCTGTTTCAAAACATTTGGTAGAATTTTGCAGATAACTTTTTTCAAATACCTTGAATGAAAGTTAGAGAACAAGCAGAGAAATTTCTGTTATGGACCTGAAATGCTGCAGTTAAAATTCCAGGGATTTGACTTAGTTACAGAAGGTAGACGGTAGGTATTCCTTACTTTTGATGCTTGATTTTCTTTTGGTCTTGGTCACTGACTGCTGACACTTTCTTGTTCCTAGCAATGTGTGACTAGTAATTCCATGCTGACATGGAGTGGAAGTCTCACAAGTATTTTTCATACACTACCTAGTTGATATTAGAAAAAATTCCAGCCTGTTTTTTCCAAAGAAATAAATAGCAGGCCAGTTTGTAACTAGCTTATCACTAGAGCATATTAATTCTGAGATGTTGCAGAAGGATTTATTTTGGGGCACACCACCAGTTATGTGACTTTCATCAGAGAGTCCTGAAGTGTATGAATGCCTGCCATCTGTCTGCTGGAACGGATGCATAGTCCTTATTCTGCTGTGCCCCATATTAACATACTCATTAATTTATTTTCACTTCCAGTGTGCTGAGCTCTTTCCCTTCTAGCACACCAAATTAATTCTGTGCCCTGATATGAATATAAATGAAGATGTGAAGAGTTGTGGTTTAAAAAATCAGCTTATATATAGTCTTATTATTAATATGTACGTCAGAACAGTGTAGTAGTTATTCTGGGGGCTTAAATGGATAAAAATACCTATCAAGCCTTAAAAATCAAGGCAGCCTTTGAAGTCACACTAATACTATACAACGCAGCAGGATGTGTAGGTCTCCAAAGTATAACTCACTTGATTCCTTTGCCCTGGACATTAAGTATGTAAGAATAAAGTACTTGTGCCAAGGACACCTGCAATCTTTACACTGGTATTGTAACTTGTTAAACTTAGTAGCAGCCAGCACTTATGCACTCCATTCTGGAAGTTATGCACAGCATGCAAAAAGCTGATATAAACATTAAGCAGCTGGTTTCTACATGGAAACAGAATGGATACAGAAAACTGTACGAGCAGCTGTAAAGCATGCCAAACTGGCAGTAAATTCAGTGTTTATGCTTTGAGATGAAACTGGCATGTCTCCATGCCCTGTCATAAGACTATTCAGCTTTCTCAAACCCATGGGTAGGCTCATGTTTTAGGAACACCCTTATAACTGCTCTTCAAAGGTGCATAAAGTGCCAAGCAATGCATCTGGAACTCCACATATAGTATGTCATTTTGAATTTTACAGGCTAAAAGGAGCAGCTTGCAGTTGGATGGCCCTAGTTACACACCTTTACTCTAGTATCTTTCTACACTGCACTATTTATATATGTTCATATTTAAATTAAATGCACCTTTTTTTCTTATATTTTGTTTCCATTTTGGCCTTAAGAGTCTTACTTTTGAAGTGTTGTTGGATGTATGATTTTTTTTTGTGGCTTGTATACACTCATTTTAAGTTCTGCTTGCAGTCCGTCCTACTTTAAGTTCATCTCATCTTATTAGTTGACAGGTCTCAAAAAGAACACTCTGTATAACTGGAAATCCAAATCAATTCTAGCTCTGCCATTGCAAGAGGTGTGTCTTGCAGATGTTTAAACCTGCAAAACATAATTTACAAAGATAAAAATATTGTGTTGATTATGAATACATTAACATTCCATCCAGAGTTTCAGTCAAAGTATAACAAAAATCACTGGGGAAGATAGATTTTGTTTGCTATAACCTCAGTTTTCAGTTTTACTTCTGAACACCACCACACACACACACACACACACACACACACACACCACCCCCCCTTTGTATTAAGAAAGAAATTAGGCTTAGTCATACATATTGTTGACTGTACACCTACAAAGAAAATCAAGGACTAGTTCATTAAATATTGCTTGATAATGGAGTTTCCTGAATCTCTGCATGTGTCCTGGTTTTGGCTGGGATAGAGTTAATTTTCTTCCTAGAAAAAAGAAAATGTTACTTTTGAGATGAGCAGCATTGTATGCAGCCCAGGACATGGTCTCATTTGTGAACTATGCTGTCAAGTATATGAGGTTAAGTAGTTTAGTGTTAGACTTGGCTAAGCAGCAGGAACAACCTTCTTCAATATTTGGGAAATACATCAATATTTGCCTTATTTGATATAGAGTTATTGGCTTCTGTCTCTGTACTGAATGGTAAACCTGAAAAATTTGAGTAGGTGTATCATTTGAATTGACAGTAAATTCATTAGCATCACATTATATATTGAGTTCGTTTCTTATGTCCTTTCTAGCTCTTCCATTCTCCAAGACTTTTATCCTACTTTCTTTTTTGAGTTACTATTTTATTGCCCCTCATATCTCACTTCATACCGCAGGTTCTGCAACTTGTTCTTTAAGAATCTTTGTTGTTCATCTATTGACTGAACATGTGTTCAGTTTCCAACTACTCCAGCCTCTCTTTAAAGACTATGTGTTCACCCATAAGCATTTTTCAAAAGTCTAGAGCTTGCTATTGCCCTTTCAAGAAACAGACTGTTGTTTTCTTCCATTACTAGAAAACAAAGGCCATGAGTGTTCCCACTTATTGCTTGTTTCGGGCTGCTGCTCTGAAGTGAAACTTGTGTAATGTTTGTCCTGAAACTTCATTAAATCCAGTCCCCAAATTTCCAGCAGGGAGAGGAGGCTCTGATCTCTGTTCTTGCCTTTCAAACCTGCACCCCTGCTGGTTTGTATTTCTGGACTGTCACAATTAAGTGTTTCCCCTACAATGTTGCTTTTTTTAAAGAATTGCTTATATTGCCTCTACTGTTTTGTTCTGCAGATGACAAGAGAGAAGACTCACAGCAGCTTCACTTCCCTTCACTAGCACGAGGGAACTCTCATTTCACAAAATGTTTTATTTTTCTGAGCTTGATAGTGTGAAATGCCAAGTGCCTTTTCTCCCATAACAGTGAAGAAGACTTGGCAAGTAAAAGGCTTCAGAAGCAGTATTGAAAAATAATGGTAACACCTAGATATGATTGAACTAAGTATTCTGATATGACAGGACTACATTCTCCCACACTCAGCACCCACTTGCCCTCTCCCCTCCACAAGATGCAGTGTTGCCTTTGTTTTAAAAGTAATTTCTCTTCTCAAAATGGAGAAATAGATTTCTCTTGTAAAAAGCCAAGTCAATACCAGAAGAAAAAATATTCTCAGGCTCCCAGGCGAGTAAAAAAATCATGCCCATCTAAAAATAACCATTTTATAACAAACTTCCATGTTACTGAATTGTTTTACAATCTGTTTTTCTTATGACACAGTTCACTTATATATCACCATAATTCTGTTACACGTTATCTTCCTCGACCAAACTCAGACTTCTTTTCTTACAGGGTTACCCAGTATACTCCTTACCAACCTGAGGTCTCCCAGGGCCGGCTGGAGAGTCTGCTAAATTACCAGACTATGGTGTGCGACATCACAGGAATGAATGTAGCTAACGCATCTTTGCTGGATGAGGGGACAGCTGCTGCAGAAGCCATGCAATTATGTCACAGGTACTGTTTAAATGTATGGTTAAATCACAGCAGGGAGGAATCTCAGACTTCAGTGTAGGTGTAGATAGTTGAGTGGATTGAAGTTGAGTGTAGCCTTTTCAGTGAGCAGATCACTGAAGAACTATAGCCCATGTTGTTAAGCCTGAAGAAGTTCCCAGTGCTGATGGGAATGTTTGACTTGGACATCTAACACTTTAAGAAACCTAGGTTCTTGGAGATCAGGGGTCAGTCTAGAGCAAGGAAGACTTACTCCTGTTTGAGGAAGGTCCAGTTAGAGAATAAGCAAACTGGGCATACACAAGGCCATGGGTGATGACATCATGCACCCATGTGTGCTGAAGGAGCTGCCTGATGTCATTGCGAGGACACTATTTGAATGGTCATGGAGACTGTGAGGTGTGCCTCAGTGCTGGAGGAAAGCAAACATCTATTCTGTCTTCAGGAAAGCAGCAGCGAGTGTGCAGGGAACTATCAGCCACAGAGCCTTCCCTCAATCCCTCTGAATTGATATTAAAACTGCTGGTCCTGGAAACCATTTCCAGGCATGTGTGAAGGACAAGAAGGGGATCAGGAGTCACCAGCACGGATTCACACAGGGGAAGTTATGCTATACATGACCATCCTACTAACTTCATACAATTAAACAGCTGGCTTGGTAGATGGTGGGAGAGCAGTGGATATTATCTACCTTGCTGATGTCCCTTAAATCCTTACAGAGCAGCTGAAGAAGTATGGGCTGGATGAGGTGAGAGTGGGGTGGTCGAAAACTGTCTGAATGGCTGAGCGTAGAGGGTGGTGCTCTGTGACATGAAGTGTACCTGGAGGCCAGTTATTAATGGTGTACCCCAGGGGCAACACTGGATCCAAGTAATGATCTTGATAATGGGGAAGAGTATCCACAGTAGGCTTGCAAGACTGGGAGAAGCAGCTGATGTACCAGAGGGTTGGGCTGACATCCAGAGGGGCCTTGACAGGCTGGCAAAATGGAGGGACAGGAGCCTCATGGAGCTGAAAGTGCAAAGTCCTCCATCTGGGAAGCAGTAGCCTCAGGCATATGGGGTGTGTGCTGAGGGCTAGCAGGCTGTGAAGCAGCTCTGCAGGAAAGGCCTTTGGGGTCTTCAGGAACATGAAGTCAAACACGAGCCAGCAGTGTGCTCTGGTGGCAAAGGTGGTGAATGTTACCATGGGCTGCATTAGGAGTCTTGCCAGCAGGTCAAGGGAGGTGATCTTTGTGCTCTTCTCGGCACTGGTAAGGCCCATCTGGAGTGGTCTGTGCCGTTGTGGGCTTCCCTGTACAAGAGGGACATGGATCTACTGGCAAGAGTGTAGTTGTCCTCCCTGTGGGACCAGCCCAGTTGCTGATACCCAGACACACACCTGCCTCAGCTGCCACCACCACAGGCACGTGGGCCCCTATGGTGGAGGTGTTGCTCCAGTTGCTGGCACCAACAGCTACTCACTCCAGTTACCCATGTGCTGCATCATGGACACATGGGTCCTCTGTGATCTGACTTCAGTTGCTGGCACCCAGACAGCCGTATACACCCACACTCACTCCCAGAATGCAGAGTCCCCTCACCCATGACAAAAATCAGACTGCACCAATTGGGTGTAAGTGCGGCAACTATCTATATGTGACTGTTGCTGTTTACCCCCTTACCTCTGTTTTCCTACACTTGTTCCTCACTGTATCCCTATTCCCCTAAGCATCTCATAATAAGCCCTTGTAATCCCAAACCAGGTTTCTCCTGCATCTTATAATGTCTTTCCCCCAGGGGCATGCCTAGAAAGTGTGTTTGTTTGGGTTGAATAATTAGAGTTCAAACCTGCCTTGGGGCCTCTGTTCTCCCCTGTGCTTGTGGAGGTGGGTCTTTGATGGGTTGATGTCTCCTGTGATAGGCTGGGGAGCTGCAGGGACAGGGTGTTACTTGGGTCCCCAGCAGCCATTGCCTCTCTGTGCTGGTGCAGAGGAACATAACCTAATGGTTTGTGAATGAATCTTTTTTGTCCATGAGCACTGAAGGTGTGAATTGTTTTTTCCACCGGTGATTAAAAAGGTCTTTAAAACTGATGAAGTATGTCAGTCCTAAGTTGCTAAAAGTAACTTAGCATAGAAGCTGTTCCTGGTATATCCAAATTTACTATCAGGGATCTGCATTGTAGCAGGGATGATTGAAAGTCACTTTAGGACTGTATACCAGGAAGGAGTTTACTCAGCAGAGACTATGTTGTAACTATTCAGTTGTCCAAAGGATCAGTCTGACATAAAGTCATGTTTACCAGACAAAACTAGGCAATTGTCTTAGTCTCCATCTTGGTTCTTTGATGGCTCATGTTCTGTTATCCACGGCAACAGTGAAAATCTGTATTAAAGACTACAGTTGTATTCCTTTTAAAGAGTGTGTGTATGTGGGGGCATTCCTGCAGGCTTCATAAGCTGGCTCCTTGTTCTGTTTCATAGTCTGTTCTTAATTCTCGTCACGTAACAATCTCATTTCAGACACTGAAATGAAACTTATTATTTTAAATGGACCAGAACCTTCATTCAGTCTGAAGTGTAATTTGGTTATGATAGCTAATATTAACAACTGCCTCTTGGGAAAACTCACTTTTAGAAAATGAATAAACAACTTTATTTCTATGCAAAACAATGAATTTTTGATATGTAACTTTTTTTTTTTAAACAGGCACAACAAAAGAAGGAAGTTCTATGTAGATACCCGATGCCACCCTCAAACCATAGCAGTGGTCCAAACTAGAGCAAAGTAATGTTTTCTCCATTTTCTGTTCTATATCTTCACTTAAATGAAATAATTTGTCATATATGCCTCTTTACTATATATATATACCTAATATTTTTAGAATGTAGAATTATGTTTTCTTTGCAAAATAGAAGTGAAAATCTGTCAACATTTGGTGTTTGTTCTACTTTTCCATTCAAATGCAACTGCAAAGTAATTAAAGATATTTAAAAAGAGACTAAACATCTGATCAAAAGAAAATATTTAATTTTCCCCTGAAGTTGTTTGCACAAACATATGAATTTGGTTATTGAATTCAGTCTTGTCATTTTTAAACTAGGAAATTAGTTACCCTAGATAGTAAAACTTCTTTCTTAATGAAAGCTTAATCCAATTTAAGTTTACAGTTTAAAGTAGCCATCTTCTAAACATATTACTTGATTTTCAAAGTTAAACATGCTAGAGCAGCAAAATATTGATAGCCAGTAGCTTATGCATTCTCTGCTCTGCTTTGTTCCATATTTCTGATGATACCAGATGTAATTTGTTCACTATATACTATGACATGAAAATTTCCGTGTTTACTGCTGCAAAGCAGGTTCAATTCTTTGTATGTTTAAGGAAAAAGTTGTATGCAAGTTCATGAAAAAGTCATATAAAGTATCACTGAAAGGCAGGAAGTGGTTTGAACATGTTGTCTTCTTCATGTTTTCATTTTCCAGTTACACGGGTGTTATTACTGAGCTCAAATTACCCCATGAAATGGATTTCAGTGGAAAGGATGTCAGTGGAGTGTTGTTTCAGTATCCAGACACTGAAGGGAAGGTGGAAGACTTCTCTGAGCTTGTTGAAAGAGCTCATCATAATGGGGTAAAGTAGCTTTTATTGGTTTCACAGATTTCAATCTGATGTATCAAACAGCTATATTCATAGAAATGGTTACATGAGATACCATCTAAAGTATTACTCTTCAGTTCCATACAGTTGATAACCTTTACAACCGTAGCACTTCAGCTTTGTGCTGGTGATGTGGACCTGTTTGAAGCTGTATCCTGTTCAAAACTAGCTGCCATGTAAACACCGTACCTTCAGAAAAGAGACTAACTGCTTTGTGTACTTCTGTTCCCAGGCTCTCACCTGCTGTGCTACGGATCTTTTAGCTCTCTGTATTCTGAAGCCGCCTGGGGAGTTTGGGGTAGATGTTGTCCTGGGTAACTCTCAGAGGTTCGGCGTGCCTCTCTGCTATGGGGGACCTCACGCGGCTTTCTTTGCTGTCAAGGAAAATCTAGTGAGAATGATGCCGGGCAGAATGGTGGGTGTTACAAGGTAAGGACTCCTTTCACCTTTAGTGTCTTTGGAGGAAATCAAAATGAAACACAATATGACATATTGTGCATATTTTAACATGCTAGAAACCCAACAAAACCTGTTTTGATGCATGGATTGGCCGGGGCCCTTTCAGTTACCTTGTACAACCGTGCTGGATGGGTTATTTTTGCATACAAATTCACCATGCTCTTACTTGATATCATTAGAAAAGATGCTGCCTTTTCAGTGTTTGTTCAAATTATGTTCTGTATAACTATTCAGTTAAAACAGTTGCAATAATCTGTGGCATTTTAAGGCAAATACTAAGTTTTGGTGTAGTATGCTTAGAAAACTCACTGTGTGCTCTACTGGACCAGACACATCTGCCAGCCATGATATAAATTCAAGTCTAGAAGCTTTAGTCTCTCCGATACCACAGCTGTCCTGACTTAGGCTTTGTTCTTTCCAGTTTCTAAGGATAGGTGACTAGTTTCAGGTTAGCATGTGTAGAGTCCAATGTCTTAAATTACTGTAATTTTAAAGTAACAGAAGCAACATTTTCACTTGTGATTTAGAGATGCAAATGGAAAGGAAGTGTACCGACTTGCTTTGCAAACACGAGAGCAGCATATCAGGAGAGATAAAGCTACCAGCAACATTTGCACAGCACAGGTAACTTGTCATGCTTTATTTTCAGTGGTAGAAAGTGTCAAGTTAAATCATAAGATTGTAGTCCTAACATCACTATAATTTGTGTTAACTTTACTTTTTGGCAGTTTTTCCTAGAAAAATCCAGAGCACTGAAATATTCTGCTCTTTGTGCATTTGAGTCCTTTAAAAAATGGAATCCTCCTTAAGAAATAGGGTATTAACATCTGTTTCCTTTAATAAACACTTTAGACCTGGATTCGTGCTGTGTCATTAGTCTATCTGTCTCACAGGTTGAACGCCACTGAGTAGCGCTGTGTTTGTAATGAATGAGACAGATCTCCTAGGAAAATGGGGGAGAATTCTAATGATCTGAAATTGCCCATTCAAGGAAAAAAAAATAATCCATTCTTAAATTCTAAGCCTACTTCTTCAAATTGTCACAACTGATATTTGTATCTATGAGATTTGATGCAAAAATATAACATTGCCAGAAACCTATCCTTGCAGGAAGATACCATGGTTAAGTAATTATCCAAAACAGTTATCTTCAGCACACCTCTACAGACCTTCAGCCAGACAAGTTAATAATTTTTTCAGTCAGTGCTTTGCTCATGAGTTTACTGTTGTGCCAGATTTTGAGGAGGGATTATTAATAATACAATGAGCTTAGTTATTTAGTGTTCACGAGCTATTCCATAAGTAGTTCATACTAATCCTAAACAATGAGTTTCCTATGAGACTGGCCTTAGTTGAGAGTCTTCAAACGTCTTTGTTGCAGTGGTTGAACTTAAATTCATGTTAATTGCAGGCACAGTTGCATTTCAAATGACACTGAATTTAGAATCAGTGTTTAAGAGTTTCATGACAGTATTTTGCCTTTCCCACCTTTTAGCTTGGCCACGCTTAATCAGGTGTAACATCAACTAAGAATATGTGGTTGTCCCTGGGTGCTAACGAAAATTTCCAGTAAACTAACAGGAAGTAGTCTTTTATAACCATAACAATGTTCTAAACTGTATTTGGATGGTAGGCTCTTCTAGCTAACATGGCAGCCATGTTTGGAGTATACCATGGATCTGATGGCTTAAGGCATATTGCAAGACGAGTACACAATGCTACTCTAATCTTGGCTGAAGGTGAGTAATGTTAGCAGAAACTCTTAAATCCTTGTGCCTTCTTAAATAGTACCTCTTACAAGTTCCTTTTTGCCAGCTAATGTGTGTTCTCTCAACACTAGAGAGAACTTTTTAAAACAAAATTCATAGCTAATGTTTCTGTGTACTTCTGGTAATGACATCCAAGAATTAGGTATCTATGTGATACAAGCTTGCAAGCATTGCTTCCGTTTCCTTGAGAAGCTAACAGATGACAGCAGTCAGTCTTTAGATAATAAGCTTCAGTGCAGTTTTCCAGCTGCAAGCTCTGTACTTCGCTTACTGGGCCATTCTAGTTTACACACAGGAATCTATACAGAGTATTGGTAACATAGCAAAAATAAGCAACAAATTAGATTAAAGAAATAGGAACATTTCATTAAGTTGGGTGGAGTATCATACCTGCTATGAACACTGAAATTCCAAATTTGATAGCTGACCAAAAGCACAGAACCTGTAGCAGAAAATGATGATTACAACTGGACTATGTGGCTGGTAGTTTTTCTTGCTGGCGTGACTACCATTGCTATCAGGAGGAATTACACAGAACCAGAATACTGCAGTTGCGGAATGATTGCCGCAATTATCCATGCTTTGTTCGCCAGCTTAACTGGAAGAACTTTGGCTGCTGTGAAAAACACTTGGACTCTAAACTTTATTATGCCACCTCCATGATGGTTATTATCCATTTATGCAATTATTTTTTTTCTTTCCAGACTGGCAATTTTGCCCTTATTCTATTTATATAATAATTCTGCTACTATATATATTACAAATGTGATGTATAAGAAGGATCTTCACTGGATTCAATTTGCATTATTAATTAGGTCTGAATCTGATATAGATGCATTACACAGTGATATTTCACTAAAATCTGGTGATTTTGCTGCTCTGTGAGCAAGGAGAATATTTTGGTTTGTTATATAAAAGCATTTAATTATGAGTTCGATAGTGTTGATATGCAAATCCTGTGTAAGCAATATAGTATGCAGCTAATAGAACTTACTGTTTCTTATAGGTCTCAGGCGAGCTGGTCATAAACTGCATCATGATCTGTTCTTTGATACCTTGATGATCACGTGTGGATGCCCAGTCAAAGAGGTTTTGGACAGGGCAGCTCTTAGAAAGATAAATTTTCGTATTTATGGTGATGGCAGAGTAAGCAGCTCCCTAAATCTCAGAAATTTTGTAGTATTGCTTTTTCTGCATTAAGTCTCTGGTAATTACATGTGCTAAACAGAACAAAATTATTTAAAACTTCTCGTAATTTGCTCAGATATGTCAGTCAGTTATAAAGATCATTAAGAGAATGAAGAAGTTCGGTGATATACTGAATTTCCAGAAATAATTGCTGTATTTTTATTTTATTTCATGCCTATTTGAAAGGTTCTGTAGTTGTTTCATGTTAAATATGCCACTAAGGGCTAGAGCGGAGGGACTCTGAAACTTAGTGATGAAATGAAGATGACCTCCAGAATTCAAGTCTTGTGGCAGAGTTCAAAACCAGATTGAAATGTAAACCACATTTTGGTAGGCACTCAAGACTTTTGGCAAGATCTAACATGTTCTGAAAAACGGTGGGGGATGGTCTAACAAAATGGGCGATTTTACTATTAAATGGAAACACTTAGAAATGTCAGAAGCAAGATCACAAGTCTTGAAGCCTGTGAGATATCTGGCTTGGATGGTTTAGCAAGGGAAATGTGGGAATTGGAAAATTTTATGTAAATCAAATAAGTTTATGTATGCGTCGTATAAAACAAAGTGACATTTACATATGGTTGGGTAGGTAGATTTTTTTTTTCCCCATTTTTTTTTTTCCCCTATGTTTCTGGAGTAATTTTTCTCTACCAGAACAAATACACTGTGTCTGGAATTAAAAGCTTTCAGTAATTATTGTTGCTTTTATCCATAGCTTGGAGTGTCACTGGATGAAACTGTAAATGAGAAAGACCTGGATGACATATTATGGATTTTTGGTTGCGAGTCTTCAGCTGTAAGTAAATAATAGGTCACACAGACCTAAGTATCTGAATGTTTCAGAAGGTCAGTGAGAAGCAAAACTGCTCTTGGCGTGGTGGGTGTCTATATGATGTCAATTTGTTAAATACAGAGAATTTCAGACCTCTGAAGAAAGAGACAGTATGAAATCATGATTTATGTAACAGAGTAATGTCATTTTCTTATTGTGATGCAGTCCTTTCAGTCAGCTTGGACACCGTGAATTTAAGGGGTTACTTTTTTTGTGGGGGTTAGGACACAGTGGTCAGTTATTTCTCTTCTACTGGAATTTTCGTTGCATGTCATTAGTAGTTAACAGCAATACTACCAAAGTGAGGACTAAGACATCTGTTCCCAGTTTTAATATAATGCTGTTATCATGCTAGGTATATACAGGTGTGTATACTAATAAAGTGAGCTGTTTTTACCTAAGCAGCTGATTAAATCTGGGGGTAAGCTAGTAGTATAAGTTGGTTCTGGTAGAAGTTGACTGTGTAACAAGAAATTTCCATTGAAGTACTTGACTCCATGTTTCTTTGTGTCAAAGGAGCTGATTGCTGAGGGTATGGGCGAGGAAACCAAAGGCATCCTTAGCACTCCATTTAAGAGAACTTCTAAGTTCTTGACCCATCAGGTTTTCAACAGGTTTGTGAAAATGTTGCATATCTGATATTTTAATGGAATCTGAAAGTACCTCTTTTCAAAAGTGAGTCAGACTTTTCAACTGGAGTCTGTTGAGGACAGTTTTGTGGCTGTATTCATGCAGTCTCTCATTACTTTAAATATTTCACAGCTATTTGTTTTAAATGAGCAAAGCGGTACTCATGGTCACATTGGGGATATGTTTTTCTCTTAATTTGCTACATTGTACAAGCTATTATTTTAGGACATATTATCAGCAGGCTTACTAGAGCCCTTATAGTCCATATTTACTGATGAGAGCTTTTTGAATAAACGATAATGGGCATTTTTCATCCACATTTCTAATAGCAAGCATAAAGTACCAATTTGGGAAGAAGTCCCTAGTATACATCAAAAGTTATCCTCAGTCTTACTTTCTTTTTTATGGAATTCCTATGCTAGAGCGCAGATCAACCATCTGGTATAGCTACTCTGCTTGCCTTAACACCCCATTTTGTGTTCTCCAGCTATCACTCTGAGACAAATATTGTGCGATACATGAAAAGATTAGAAAACAAAGATATTTCCCTTGTTCACAGCATGATTCCTTTGGTAGGTATTTACCAAAAAGATTAAAAACTAGTTACTTACATATTTATGTATTTTGACAAATACTGAAAAAATTCTTTGTACTTCTAGGGATCCTGCACAATGAAGCTCAATAGTTCAGCTGAACTTACAGTAAGTTGCAATGATACTCTTACTTGAGACCCACATGAGCAAACTGTCCAGCCAGTGTCACTGTACAGAAGTAAAAGCAGTTTTTGGTCTAGTACTCTAGTTGAGGAGGCAGTTTCAGGAGTAGCTAAAGTCATCAGCTCCTTTTTCTGCTAGGAAAAAAGCTCTGAAAAGCACAGTTGGAGTGCAAGTATAGGAGGAGAGTGAATGGCTTTGAAGTCTCCTTTCTGAAAAACATGTTTGGAATTAGGTAACATAGTTCTGTTCCCACATGCAGTGTTGCAGTATCTAACTTCTACCTGCTTTACAAACCTTGCAGTCAATCTGTAAACTCCTCAGAAGAAGAAACAGGGGTCAGATGGAACTGGCAGTTCATGCTTCTGCGCTAGTGTGATGTTTCTTGGGATAGCACTCTGTATGCCTAGGTGAGGAGCTGGAGTCCCTGGGTATCTTAGTTTTTCTTGCTGGTAGCAAATGAAGCAGAGCCTTAGCCAAGCTGTTTGTGTAGTAAATGACTTTCTGACTCTGAATGAGCTTCCTCTGCTGTGTCTTGATTAGCTTCTCAGTTTTTATCTTTCACTGTGTTTCCTTTGTCTCCTTTCTCTCAGTGCCTTCGCTGTTTTCTCCCTGCTCCCTGTTTCTAGTCTTGTATATTCCCTTCTAAATAAAATGGATAGCAACAAAACTGTGCAAAACAAAATGACTGTTGTGTACTCTTCCACGACTCCTGTCTGTTTGCCCTGTGATTCTACAGCTCTGCATAAGGATAGGTGACCTAGAAGGAGAAACAGGATTTTTAGGCATCTTCTGAACGTTAAAAAAATGCTACTAGAAATCACAGAATCATAGAATTGTTCAGGTTAGAAAGGAGATTTAAGATCTTTGAGTCCAGCCATTAACTTAGCACTGCCAACTCCAACTCTAAATGAGGTCCCCAAGTGTGGCATCTGCGTCTTTTAAATACCTCCATAGATTGTGACTCACACACTTCCCTGAGCAGCCTGTCCAGTGCTTGACAATCCTTTCAGTGAAGCCATTTTTCCTAATATCCAATTTAAACTTCCCTTGGTGCAACCTGAGGCCATTTCCTCTTGTCCTTTTGCTTGTTCCTTAGGAGAAGAGACCAACACCCACCTCACTACAGCCTCCTTTCAGGCAGTTGTAGGAAGCAATAAGGCCCCTCCTTCTCTTCTCCAGAGTAAGCATTCCCATTTCCCTCAGCCACTCCTCATCAGACTTGTCCTCCAGACCCTTCACCAGCTTCATTATCCTTCTCTGGACCCACTTCAGCACCTCAATGTCTCTCTTGCAGTGGGAGGCACAGAACTGAACGCAGGATTCAAGGTGCAGCCTCACCAGTGCTGAGTACAAGGGGATGATCACTGCCCTGGCTCTGCTGGCCACGCTATTGCTGCTACAGGCCAGGATGGTGTTGCGCTTCTTGCTGCCCAGGCACAAGCTGGCTCATGTTTAGCCATCTATCAGCCAGCACCTCTAAGTCACCTTGTCATAGAAGGGAGATTGGGTTACCCATGCAGGATCTGCCTTTCATAAACCCAGCCTGGTTGAGCCTGTCACCTGATTGTTCCATATGCGCTGCATGATGGCACACAAGCTGATCTGCTCCACAACCTGCCCTGGCACCATGGGCAGGCTGACATGCCCATAGTTCCCTGGATCCTCCTTCTGGCTCTTCTTGCAGATGGGTGTCACGTTTGCTCACTTCCAGTCAACTGAGACCTCCCTGTTAGCCAGAACTGTTGGTAAATGATAGAAAGTGGCCTGGTGAGCACTTCCGCCGTCTCCCTCTGTACTCTTGGGTGGATCTCGTCCAGCCCTATAGACTTGTTTGTGTCTAAGGGGCATAGCAGGTCACTGTCTACTTCATCTTGGATTAAGGGAGATTCAGTCTGCTTCCCATCACTGTCTTAAAACTCAGGGGTCTGGGTTCCTGGAGGGGAAGTGGTCTTACTATTAACTTACTATTAAAGACTGAGGCAAAGAAGGCGCTATGTTTCCCTGACATCCAAAAAAAGGATGGAGACTGTCATTAGCCCTCCTTTGTTGCTAATATACTTACATAAGCGTTTTCATTGCCTTCAGTGGTGGTAGTCAGATTGAGTTCTTGTTTGGCTTTGGCCCTTCTAATTTCATTCTGCATAACTTCACAGCATCCTTGTAGTCCTCCTGAGTTGCCTGTCCCTTTTTCCAAAGGTCATAAGCTCTCCTTTTCCCCACCCCGATTTCCAGCCAAAGATCTTTGTTGAACCAGGGTGTGTCCCTCAGTAAGGTTGGGGACTTGTCTTAGTGCACAAGAAATGTTTGATTTTAAATAGAGCACAGGGCAGTTTCCTTCCTGCATTGAGATTAACAACAAAACAGAGTTGTCTGCATGATTCTTTGTTATAGCACATGGTTGGTTTTTCTTTGTTCTGTTTTTTTTCCCCTCCCCTTTCATAGCCTATTTCATGGAAGGAATTTGCCAACATTCACCCTTTTGTGCCTCTGGAGCAAGCTCAAGGGTATCAGCAGCTTTTCAAGGATTTAGAGAAGGACCTATGTGAGATTACTGGCTATGACAAGATCTCCTTCCAACCAAACAGGTAGGAATTTTACTCAGAACATTTGCTCCTTAAGATGATTTAAAAAAATTGCCTCTGAAGTAAGAATGCCAGGCAAAAATGGAAGAAGTTTCTAAAATTAAATTTGACAAAGAGAAGCCTTTAATGAAAGGTTACGAAAACAAAATTCATTTTTTCCAAACTGCATAACCTGATTTTGTCTCATCTCAAAAGTTTAATGACTCCATCTTTTCTACTCTTTAATCCTTTTCCTCCATGTTTTCATCTCTTTGAAGGCTGGTTTCTCTACCACTGCTTGCTTAAAATGGTGATGTTATTGATATCCTGCTGTAAGCTAAAATTAAAGCTTTGAAATAGGAATAACCTGTATAAACTGGCAACTACATAATTGTTGAAACTAATACTTGATACACTAGGAAGTACTAGGTTTGATTGAAGAATCCCTAGGATCTGCATGCTTGCTGAAATAAGTAAAGCAGAGCTGTAGCCTGTTTATGTCTGCTAGTAGTTTTGATACAAAAGGAGCAGCAAGGACTTAGCCTACACTTAGGATGTCAACTGAAAGAGTTCTTATGTTACACTGTATGCAGTTTACTATGCATTTCAATATTAGTTTGCTTCCCCATAGTTGAGCAATTAGTCCCTTGTTAGGTGCAGAAATGGTGATCAACTCGGTCATCAAAAGGTTTTAACATAGCATAAGCACATATAATTAAATAATCTTTTTCATCTGTTTGCAAAGGAGGGGAGAGCTGTTAATTAATGCTTGTCCTATTGTAATTTAATCCATGGAATATGTTTCTCTTAGTTTGCTGACGCTTGCCTAAAGCCATTGAGAAGGATTAGGTCTGGGGAGTTTTGAAGTTTCAGTAGAGAGCTGGCACTTTGTTTTATATGCTTGTGTAACATGGTTTGTGTTTCTCTTGCAGTGGAGCCCAAGGAGAGTACACGGGTTTGGCTGCAATCAAAGCTTATCTAAATGCAAAAGGAGAACGTCATAGAACTGTAAGTGTTAACACTCAAGTGGAGAAGAGCATTGGGTGGGAAGTGGAGAAAGGGAGTTGATTTAGCAGCTGGGACTCACCTAGAGAAAAACTAAGCTGTGTATCCTCATCTGTGACAAGCTGTCAGTATTCTCTGTTTCTTTCATGGATTGTGGGTAAAATCTTGAAAGTCTTTCTTTACTTTACAGACAGTGAGAATGAGGGAAAAGGGACTCCCTCAAAGGGTGAGTCTGGCTGGAGTGGAGTTAATTAACTTTCTCTATAGCAACCCATATGGTACTGTGCTTTGGATTTGTGTCTAAGGCAGTGTTGTTAACAAAGGGATGTCTTGGCTACTGATTTACAGTGTCAAGGCTTTCTCTTTCCCATTCTGCCCTGCTTCACCCTTTCCCCACGCTAGGGAGTAGGGCTGGGAGTAGGCAAGAGGTTGGGCGAGACACAGCCAGGACAGCTGATCCAAACTGACCAAAGGGTTGTTTTATGGTGTATAATGGCATGCTCAGCAATTGAAGCACAGAGAAATGAGGACAAAGCAGGGAAGGTCATGGTTATGTCACTCTTCTTCCCAAGCAACCATATACATGAGCTGTGGCACTGCTGTCCAGTAACTGGTTGGACACCTACCTGGCCATAGGAAGCAATGAATTAATTCCTCTTCTTGCTTTGTTTGCACATACGGCTTTTGTTTTCCCTATAAAACTGTCATTCTCTCAATCTGCGAGTCTTCTCACCTCACTTCTATTTTCCCCTTGGCCCTTGGGAGATGGGAAAGAGTAAAAGCTGTGTGGGTGTTTGGCCATTGGCTGGGTCAATACACTACAGTCCTTTTAATCATGGGGCTTGGTAGTGGCAGTTTTGATCTGAGCATTTGTTAATCAGCAGCTCCTGTGCAAGTCACAGAGCTTGCTTGCTTTACTGTGCATTAGAGTGGAGGGCTATTAATGGCTGCTTTTGGATCTTGATGTTTACTGTGGTGCCTATATGTGTATTTTGCTGTGCTTGACAAAAGCAGTGGCTGCATTGCTGGACTGGCATAGGGCCCTAGTTGTGAGGCTGTTCCTGTGCTGCATGAACTACCTTGCAGTGAGAGAAGGGATTACACCTCTCTTTTCCCCAGTGGGGTTGATGTGTCCACCTCTGTCACATGGGCTCCAGAGCAGGGCTCTGCTGCAAGGTCATCCTTATGTAAGAAGTTTTATCCTATTATCTAGCATTGTTGGCTTCTTGTTGGGTGTTCAGAACCTGGTTTGACCCTATCATAAAAGTAAACAGTTTGCTGAGCTGACAGGGCTGTTATCACCTCCTGTATCCTGACATTTTACACCTTAACAGGCATGTAATCCCATTGACTTGGCACACCACTTGATTGAAAGGGGCCTTGTCTACCCCAATGAGACACAGCAGCTCCTAGCACTGTTTTGTGGCCTGTCCTGTCCCTATTGGGCCTCTGTGTAGCAGAGAACCCCCACTAAGGGTTGTAGGGACCCAAACCTCAACCGCAGTGATTGCCCGAATGGTAGAGAAGCACTGGCAGTGGAGGTCAACAGGACTGTACCATCAGTTAGTAAGGGAGGAGGAGGAAGCTTCTGACCGTCTAACCATGAAGCGTCTGAAGCCAGTCCTTTGGCAAGGAAACATAAGGAGGAAGTGATAGAAGTCATACAAGAGGCAGAAACCACATCATCCTTAAGCCAAGTAAGCTCCAAGGTACGCAGACAGGCAAGCATAGTGCTGCCTAGTGCTCAAATGGGATGCTGTAGGGGTTAGTCAGGAATTGAGGGCAGGGAAGCTCAGCAGCTGGAATTCCTTGCTAGGGACCAGGGAATCAACAGAGCAGGTGCACACCACCTGGCATAGAATCATTTATTAGTTAGGGTTGGCAAGGACCCTGGGATCATCTAGTTCCAACCCCCCAGACATGAGAAGGGACACTTCACGCTAAACCCAGTCATAGAATCATAGAATAGTTAGGGTTGGAAAGGACCTTAAGATCACCTAGTTCCAACCCCCCTGCCATGGGCAGGG